>JAECUM010002498.1:0-168558 GCA_016617855.1 Megalonaias nervosa
ATATGCCACTGGACAAAACACAAATCGCAAACTTAAAAAACTAGCAAGCAAAGCATTTTAAAAGGAAGTGATTAAAAGTGAATTTAATATCTGGAAAAATTAAAATAACTTAGGATAATTTCAACGGCACACACACACGAAGAAAATAATCATACGTAAAAATTTAAGTTTAAATTAAATGAAGTACCAAATTAAGATGAAAAAAGTCATGCTGGGATAAAACATCAACACATAGAAAAATGCCACAAAGGAAACAGTCCTAATTCTGATATACTGATTTATATAAATTTTCTATCAGCAGTAAATATTTTTCAGTATTGTAATTATGAGCGCCCGCTGCATGGGTCAAGGGGGGTCACCCCTGGAAATCATACTGCAAATATATATATATATATATATATATATATATATATATATATATATATATATATATATATATTCCTACAAGTTTAATCATGCAAATGAAGCTGAAAATACGTCACAAGATTCTGTTCAAAACGCTTAGTAAATAATAGCTTTAGTTTCAGATTGCTTACTATACTAACTCTCCCAGCCGTGACTGACTGACACCCCCGAAAATCCTGACACCCTGCACAAAGTCCTGCCCCCCCCCCCGCAAAAAATCCTGCGGGCGCCCATGATTGTAAGTATAGAAAATCTCTGCACTGCCTTTGAACACTTTTCTTTTTCCAATACTAACAATATGTACGTCTAAAATATACATGTATACTTGTAAGGAACTTTCTGCATCTGTTTTAAATGAGATAAAATATTTACAGGGAAATGATGAAAAAGTTTCCATTGTTTTTGATCAAATATTTACAAATTTTGTATCATAATTGCCAATGATCACAACCAGAAGAATCATTAATTAATACTTAATTGTTAGAATAGTAAATGTTTCTGAAGATAAAAGACCATGAATGTTGACTATTACAATAAGGAATGGGTAATTATAGATGGCAAATATACAAGCCAATTTTCTAAAAATATACTGTCTCTATAATTGTATGTGGCCATTTGTTAATTCAAAAATTCATGTTTAATAAGCAACTTTTTTTCAATAGGTATAAGTTAGCAGTGAAGTAGACTTAAAATAAATGTCTATTGTTATGGTTGATCTCACAAGCCAATAACTGCCAATAAACATTTACACAGAGTTCTAATTGTTTGTTTTTCAGCTATACAAAGTATATCTGCCGAGAACAAAAGAAGAATATAAGCAAATATGAGGCAATCATCATAATCTTCTCCCTGTAACTGTAATCATAATCGTAACCATGGTTTCCAAATAAAGCATAATCATAATCGTAATCATCAGTGGCAAATAATCTATAATTGCAATCGTACTCAAGCTCCTGCAATCTATTCTATTCTTGTCAACAGTAAATATTTTCAACTGTCAATTCAAAATATCTTTGTGGCATATTTGCCATGTCTTTACCCATCTTTGTGCCTTTTTCTCTGCATGTGTGTTGCATCTTGAAACTACCACTCACAGATACTAAATATTTTATCATAAACATCAACGGATTTTGTCCCATATACTACCTCATGTTTTTTCCTCTCACATGTACCTTTGCGTGATTCTTGAAACTAGGATGAGCCTTAAACATTTTATCACATGTATGACATTGGTATGGTACTTATCCAGTAGAAGTATTGTCATTAAACAGTAGATGACAAACATCACATTTGGAAGGTTTTTGTCCAGTGTGTATCCTTATGTAGGCCTTTAAATTACCATTCCAACTAAACATTTTACCACAAATTTCACATTTCAATGGCTTTTCTCCAGTATGTACACTCGTGTGTCTTCAAGTTTCCACTCAGACTAAACATTTTATCATAAACATGACACTTGAATGGTTTTTGTCCAGTATCAAATTGTGTATCCATCATTGACGAGTCTGTCTATGACTGTACCATTTTCAGTTATTCATAAGATTTTCCAGGGTTTGCAGCTACTTTACGAAAAAAAATTATCCCACCACTGCCACCAAATTGTGTCATCAAGGGTTTTAGGGCGTGCCTGTTGTATTCTTAACCTAAGTTTGATGTTGGTCAAAGAATCGAGAAATTGCTCCTTCGACAGTGTTTCGAGTAATTCTTCTGGCGCCTTGGGATATGCTTGGGAGGCGAGTCGACGTATCGCTTGTCCCCATTCTGGGAGTGTTTCATGTTCCCTTCTAAAGTGGCTTTTTAGTTATACTTTGTAAATTTCCGTTTGGTTTTTTGGCGTGAACCTTCTTTCTAGCGAATCCATGAGCCTGTCATAATCTGGAGTTCCAGATCCCAGTAGCTGTTGGGCCTGACCCCTGAGACTCGCTCCTAGATAAAGCCCTTTCTCTTCTCGAATCCATTTGTTTATCCCAGCAAACGTACTAAAATGCGTTTGAAAGTCCATCAGTGGTGTGGTACCGTCGAACGTTTGTGGCGTTACAAGTGGTCGTTTCAGTTTATTTTGTTCCGAAAATTCTAATCTTCTTTGGGGAGCTTGATTTCCTTCCTTGGGCCTCGATGGTGTCAACTGATGTTTAATTCCGAGAGCCCTGCGTGTACTTTTTTCTATTTCACGTTCCAGTTGCCGAATTTCATGATTAATTCTTTCTTGTGTAATTCAAGAATTCTAATTGCATAGTCACACACTGTACATCCAGCCGAATATTTCAGATAAGTCCTAATTCAGTTTAATGGTTTTCACTTTCAGCACTTTTACTTCTTAAATTTCCACAACTGAAGTTTATTGTGTCTCATACGAATTTTGAAATTAACGTTTCTCTCTAAAACGTATATTTTTTTCCACCAGGTCGGGCGTCGCCTTTGGCGTCCACTCTGGATCGTTGGTAACGGGTGTTTCGACGTGGTACTTTCCATAGGGTAAGGCCAAGGTCTAGATCTTATTCTTACAATGGACTCTCTTATACTGACCTAACGTTTAGATTTTTTTGATTTTTCTAGCCTCCTTATAACTTATCCTGACAGTGACATGTTACAGTCTTTTCCAACATCAGAAGGTCATTAACCTTACTTCTTAAACCTATAATAATATCATTCCCTAAAGAACGCGCACCAGCCAGCCTCTGTCCTTATCAGATCGTTTCTCCATTTTACGGCGCCATTAGACAAACATGGACCTAGTGTGACCTCTATCACTTAATAGGCTAGCTTTGGGAACTATTTACAAAGTCAGCAAGGATACCTTGCTACAAATTACCCATGCCTCCGAATAAGTGTGTCCTCACACTAAAACTGCAATGTATTTAGGGTTTTTCTTTTTTAAAGCTTCAAAAATGTGTTTAGCATGATTAGATATTATAAAAGAAAAGTAGTTGCGATTAAAGTTCTTTTTAAGCATAAATAAGCCCTATTGTATAATTCAAGAATTCTAATTGCATAGTCACACACTGTACATCCAGCCGAATATTTCAGATAAGTCCTAATTCAGTTTAATGGTTTTCACTTTCAGCACTTTTACTTCTTAAATTTCCACATTTGAAGTTTTTAGTGTCTCATACGAATTTTGGAATTAACGTTTCTCTCTAAAACGTATATTCTTTCCACCAGATCGGGCGTCGCCTTTGGCGTCCACTCTGGGTCGTTGGTAACGGGTGTTTCGACGTCGTACTTTCCACAGGGTAAGGCCAAGGTAAATCCTTAATTCTGGATGGATCATCGCGATTATTGTAATTACCATTGTCATGTTCATCGATATCATCATCACTTTGATGCATATCACCACTATCGTTGCTATCTCGGACTTTACAGGATTTCTTTCTGTCCACATGAATCACTTGCGATTTGCCCCTATATCCACACTTTACGCGGTAGGTCACATCACTGAGTCGTTTAACAACTTGAAATGGTCCCTTCCACCAAGACTGCAATTTACTTGACAGTCCTATTTTCCTTTGTGGTGTGTAAACCCAAACCAAATCACCTGGTTTGAACTGTTCCCATTTCAATCGACTGTCGTAGAATCTCTTCTGGCGTAACGTACTTTGGTTAAGGTAGTTCCCTGCAATTTGATGAGCTAAACGCATTGTCTCCGAAAGGTTTTCAACCCAGGTATTTTGTGAATATGTATCTGGTGGCCGTCCAAATTGAATATCGAGTGGAACGGTCACTTCCCTACCCAGCATAAAGAAGTTTGGAGTGAACTCTGTAGACTCTTGGACAGCTGCCCGATACGCTATCGTTAAATATGGCAAGTGTTCATCCCAGTTATCCTGATGTTCATTTACATATGCAGAGAGCATCACAGCAAGCGTTCTGTTGAACCTTTCGACCATTCCATCGCTCCGTGGGTGGTAAACAGTTGTCCTTGTCTTTTCGATACCTAGTAATCTGCACATTTCTTGGAAAATTTCAGATTCGAACTGTGTCCCTTTATCCGAATGAATCTGACGGGGCACGCCAAATCTGCAGTTTATCTCTTGAACAAGCACACTAGCTACGGCTATGGCATCCTGATTAGGCAGTGCAAATGCCTCTGTCCATTTAGTAAAATAGCCTCCAATTACCAGAATATATTTATTTCCAAGTAAAGTTTCCGGCAACGGTCCCATAATATCCAATGCTATTCTATCCACTGGACTTCCTGACTTGAAGAGTTGCATCGGGGTTCTTCTCTTCTTACCTGGGGACTTTCTTCTTGCACACACTTCACACGTACTACACCAGTCCCTAACATCATGTTGCAGTCCAACCCAATAATATCCTTGCCTGATTTTATTAAGTGTTTTTGAAATCCCTAGGTGTCTTCCAGTTTTACTATCATGAGAAAATTTCAATACGCTTTTCCTGAGTTCATAGGGAACAATTGCTTGATGACGTTCAGCTTTACCATTAGATGTTTGGTATCTCCGACACAACAGTCTATTGTGAAACTCAAGTTGGTCCCCTTGAGCCCATAAACTTTTAACTTCATTGCTTTGGCCTGATACTTCATTCCAGCATGGTCTTACGCCACTAGTCACCCACTGTCAAACTATAGATAGGTCATTATCGCCGTGCTGAGATTCCAGCAGCTTTGATACCGTATCTGCCGATGTATACGAACCGTTGTTATGGTTTTTGGAACATAACGTACTCACAGCAACCGTTTGTAGTGCGTTTGTCTCATCGTCGTTTTGATTGTTTTCAGCATTTGTTTGTCTCCCGCATTGTCGACATGGCTTTCTTGATAACGCATCCGCATTTCTATGACGCAAGCCTGGTCGGTGTAGGATTTCAAAGTCATACTGAGCCAGCGTCTCAAGCCATCTGGCCAGTTGGCCTTCTGGATCCTTTAACGTTATGAGCCAACGTAATGCACTGTGATCAGTCCGAATGAGAAATCGTTTCCCATACAAGTACGGCTTAAAATGTTTCGCAAAGTACACTATAGCAAGTAATTCTTTCCGTGTCACACAATAGGATCGTTCTGATTTTGACAGTGTCCTACTTCCATATGCCACGACTTTTTCGCGACCTTCGTGAACTTGGGAAATTACTGCACCTATGCCATTTTCACTAGCATCAGTGTCCAAAGTGAATTGTTTGGTCATGTCAGGGTATGTGAGTATTGGTGCTGTTGTTAACTTAGCTTTTAGCATTTCAAACGCTTCTCCGCACTCCTTAGTCCATTTAAATGCCCTCCCTGACTCTGTCAGTTTATGTAAACAACTAGCGATTGACGAAAAGTCTTTTATGAATTTCCTATAGTAGGAACAAAGCCCCAGGAAGCTGCGAAGCTCCTTCACATTCGCTGGTATAGTCCAAGATTTCACTGCCTCGATTTTTTCAGAGTCGGTTTTAATTCCCTCTTCAGATACGATATGCCCGAAGAATGTCACCTCGTGCGCAAACAAGTGACACTTGGAGGGTTTAAGTTTAAGGCCTGCCTGTTGCAATCGAGTGAAAACTTCCTGTAGACGGCTTAGCTCCTCGTCGAAAGTTTTACCGAAAATAATTATGTCATCCCGATATATCAGACACGTTTTCCATTGTAAACCTGCTAAAATAGTCTCCATCAGTCTTTCAAAGGTGGAACCTGAATTGCATAATCCAAAAGGCATTACACGAAACTGATACAATCCATTTGGTGTTACAAAAGCTGTTTTGAGTTTATCTTGCTCTCCATTCCTACTTGCCATTATCCACTCGTTAAATCATGGGTAGAAAACCACGATACATATGAAAGTCGGTCCAATGAGTCGTCTATACGCGGTAGAGGATACGCGTCCCTCACAGTCAGTTGATTGACTGCTCTGTAATCGACACAAAAACGAGTCGTTCCATCCTTCTTACGTACCAGCACTATGGGCGAAGACCAGGGGCTTAATGACGGCTCTATAATGCCTTGAGTTAACATACTCTCAACATGATCTTCAATTTCATCTCTTGCGTGAATCGGAATTCTACGTAACGGTTGTTTTACTGGTCTTGCATCCCCTGTATTTATCTTGTGACGTATTAAATTGGTTCTGCCAAGGTCATCTTTCGATTTAGCAAATAAACCAGAGAACGTACATAGAAGTTGATCAACTTTCTTGCATTGGGCCGATGTAAGACCCTTTTTCGTTTCTTGAGATAACTTTTTCAGGTGTTCAGGCATGTGGATAGTTTCCACTTGAGCCAATAAATCTCCAGATACATCATCAACGTCATCGTCATCCACCGGTACATAAAGAAGCATAATATTTTCAGCATGGACGACTTTTGTTTCGTCGGTAACATTCATGACCCTTAGAGGAATGACATCGTCGGATGTAGCCTTAATAAGTACTTTTCCTACCAGAAGTTGCTTATTTTCAGTAAGTCGTTCCTCTGGTTCCACAATCCCGGTCGATCCGAACGAGTGGTTATTCCCTACTGTTTGTAATTTCCAAGGAATGTTCATTTCGTGCCTTGCAGGGATCGATATTGTCTCTGATAACACAACTCTAGCGCATTCCATCGAATTTGATTTAATCACATCGTATGATAAAATGGTGTCTCCAATAGTCAAACTGTGATTCACAAAATCAAGTTTGCTTCCTACTTTCTAGGAAATCCAATCCTAACACTCCTTCTTCTGTCAAACCCATCGTTGCAACGATAACGCAATACTCGTGACGTTTCCTTCCGAACTACAAGGTAAACTTTCCTTTTCCGACTACTTCTAAAGATTTCCCATCTGCACACAGAACAATCCCAGTAACCTCATGTAACCGAGGTTGATATCCCGGCGCCATCCTCTCATAGACACCCTTTGCTATCATGGTAACCGTAGTACCTGTGTCAATTAAGACGCTGACATCCATTCCGTGTACAGATCCCGGAAGGTACATCCCAGCATCTTTCATCATTGCCTGACCACTTATATTCCTAGACCTGGAATCATGGTCCAACCCCAGGCCCTTGGGGTGGGCCCACCCTAGTTTTCCGACAGTTTGGGCTTACTCTTTGGACAGTCTCTTTTGAAATGCCCTATTTCTCCACACTTGTAACAAGATCTTCCCTTCGTTCCATTTTTTCCTGCAAATTTTGCCTTCAATTCCTTTAGTAACGTCTTGAGTTCCGCAACTTCTCTCTTAAGTTCCTGGATATCACTTAACCCTGCATCAGACATTGTGACGGTTCGTGCATATCTTCCCAAATCCTTTCGCTGAAGTTCGGCTCTATTAAAGGCTTCGAGTTCTACTACAATCTGAATGGCGTCATCAAGGGTTTTAGGGCGTGCCTGTTGTATTCTTAACCTAAGTTTGATGTTGGTCAAAGAATCAATAAATTGCTCCTTCGACAATGTTTCAAGTAATTCTTCTGGCGCCTTGGGATATGCTTGGGAAGCGAGTCGACGCATCGCTTGTCCCCATTCTGGGAGTGTTTCATGTTCCCTTCTAAAGCGGCTTTTTAGTTATACTTTGTAAATTTCCGTTTGGTTTTTTGGCGCGAACCTTCTTTCTAGCGAATCCATGAGCCTGTCATAATCTGGAGTTCCAGATCCCAGTAGCTGTTGGGCCTGACCCCTGAGACTCGCTCCTAGATGAAGCCCTTTCTCTTCTCGAGTCCATTTGTTTATCCCGGCACACGTACTAAAATGCGTTTGAAAGTCCATCAGTGGTGTGGTACCGTCGAACGTTTGTGGCGTTACAAGTGGTCGTTTCAGTTTATTTTGTTCCGAAAATTCTAATCTTCTTTGGGGAGCTTGATTTCCTTCCTTGGGTCTCGATGGCGTCAATTGATGTTCAATTTCCGAGAGTCCTGCGTGTACTTTCTTCTATTTCACGTTCCAGTTGCCGAATTTCATGATTAATTCTTTCTTGTGTATCCATCATTGACGAGACTGTGACTGCGCCATTTTCAGTTATTCATAAGATTTTCCAAAGTTTGCAGCTACTTTACAAAAAAAAAAAAAATAATCCCACCGCTGCCACCAAATTGTGTAGCATGCAATCCAGTCTAGATCTTATTCTTACAATGGACTCTCTTATACTGACCTAACGTTTAGATTTTTTCAGATTTTTCTAGCCTCCCTATAACTTATCCTGACAGTGACATGTTACAGTTTTTTCCAACATCACTAGGTCATTAACCTTACTTCTTAAGCCTATAACAACATCATTCCCTAAAGAACACGCACCAACCAGCCTCTGTCCTTATCAGATTTTACAGCGCCATTAGACAAACATGGACCTAGTGTGATCTCTATCACTTAACAGGCTAGCTTTGGGAACTATTTACAAAGTCAGCAAAGATACCTTGCTACAGTATCATTATGTGGTCCTTTACACTGCCATTCTGACTAATCATTTTACCACATGTTACACATTTGAATGACTTTTCTTCAGTATGTATCCTCATGTGTAATTTCAAACTGCTACCCTACTAAATATGCAATATCAAACACCATGTTTGAATGGTTTCTGTCCTACATGTATCGTCGTGCGATCCTTTAAATTACCACTCACTCTAAACATTTTGCCACAAACTCCACATTCGAATGGCTTTTCTCCAGTATGGATCCTAAAAATGCGATTTAGAAGAAACATTTATTGTAAATGTCACATCTGAACTGCACTTCTCCAGTATGCAATACATACTAATGTTATTTCTTCAAAGTATCATTCACACTGAACATTTTACCACAAACTGCACCTTTGAGTGGTTTTTTTTTCCAGTATGTATCATGTGTGCCTTTAAACTACCACTGATTAAACATTTTGCCACATGTTACACATTTGAATGGCCTTTCTCCAGTATGTATCCTAATATGATTCTTCAAATTACTATGCAAAATTTTATCACAAATATCACTGTGGAATTTATTTGTACACTATCACCTGCATCACCTTTGGATGGTATTTCTTCATATGTTTCTTAAAACTTTTGTTCTCACTAAACTTTTATCACAAATATCACATTTGAATGGTTTTTCTCCAGGATGTGTCCTCATGTGAACCTTCAAAGAACCATTATGAAACTTTTGCTCACAAATCTCAGATTTGAATGGTTGTTCTCCAGTATGTATCCTCATGTGTATCTTAAATGCATTATTTTCACTAAACACCTTATCACAAACATCACATTTAAGTTGCTTTTCTTCAGTATGAATTCTTGTGTGTTTTGTCAGTGTAGAACTACAGAACATTGAACATTTTATTTCCAGTATGTCTCCTCGAATGTTTCTTCAAACCAGAGCTCTGACTGAACAGTTTATCACAAACATTACATTTGAATGGCTTTTCACCAGTATGTACCCTCATGTGTATCTTCAAATTCGTATTGCGAGGAAACTGCTTATCACAAAGATCACATTTGAACGGTTTTTCTCCAGTATGAATTTTCACGTGTTTCCTCCAAGTGCTCTTTTTAAACATTTTTCCACAAACATCACATTTGAATGGCTTTTGTTTGGAATGTATGTTTATGTGTTCCTTTAATTGACAACTATGACTAAACATGGTACCACAAATAACACATTTGAATGGCTTTTCTCCAGTATGCATCCTAACATGTCTCTTCAAACTATCTCTGGCACTAAACATTTTACCACAAACGTCACATTTGAATGGCTTTTCTCCAGTATGTATTATCGTGTGAACCTTCAAATTACCACCCCGACTAAACATTTTACCACAAACTCCACATTTGAACGGCTTTTCTCCAGTATGGATCCTCATGTGGCTGCTCAAAATGCTATTTAGATGAAACATTTTATTGCAAATGTCACATTTGAACGGCATTTCTTCAGTATGCATTCTAATGTGCTTCTTCAAAGTATCACTGTAACTGAACATTTTTCCACAAACGGCACATTTGAATGGTTTTTGTCCTGTATGTATCATCTTGTGAACCTTCAAATTACAACTCTGACGAAACATTTTACCACAGATTCTACATTTGAACGGCATTTCTCCAGTATGCATCCTAATGTGTTTTTTCAAAGTATCACACACAGTGAACATTTTACCACAAACATCACATTTGAATGGTTTTTGTCCTGTATGTATCATCGTGTGAACCTTCAAATTACTCCTCTGAGTAAACATTTTTTCACAAACTCCACATTTGAACGGCTTTTCTCCATTATGGATCCTCATGTGTACCCTCAAAAAGCTGTTGAGACGAAACATTTTATTGCAAATGTCACATTTGAATGGTTTTTCTCCAGTATCCATCTTCGTGTCTATAAAACACTGTAAACATTTGATAAAAATATCTGAATGGAACGCTTTTTATCCGGTTTGCGTCTTTATGTGGACTTTTAAACGACAGTCCGACAAAACATTCTACCATAACCTTCGTTGTTGAATGTGTTCGCGTTAGAGTATCTAGGTATAATTCCGACCACCGGGATAATTCCGTCCACTTTCATGATCATACTATCAAACGTACAGGAAGTAAATATCCGATGTATATTAACAAATACTAAAAACGAAAAGCATCTCCGTAACCTGGAGTGGTTACCCTAATGGTACCAAAGATCGCGAGATCGTGCTGGTATCACGGTACCAATTGTTTTTCCATAGACCTTAATGCTAATGTTTTGGGAAATAAATATGTCTTCTATCCTAATTGAGTGTGCATGTCACACACTTTTCTAGAGAGCAGTGTTAGATTGTCAATTTGACAATGACAGAACCTGGTACTCCACTGCATTTAAGAGAGATAACTCTCCTGGAACTAGACAGGGGTATGAGTTATCTAGTCACAAAAGACACATTTTCAGTCAGTCTACCACATTTTCAAAAAATCATAAAAAAATACAAAATATGATCTAGATAGGAATTTACATAATCTCACATGTTGCCAAGAGGCTCAACTTTTTTTAAGCCTAACAGAAAGTACAACTCTTACATAATGCACCAATCACAGCTAGTGTTGTTGTTTATTTCTGAATTCAATGTTCCCTACACCTTAAGCTCCACCCACCTGGACTTGTGCAATTGGTACCGTTATACCTGCTAATGCAAAGATATATCAAGTGCTATTCCGGTCAGGTGCTGCAAGTGGGAAATTTCAAGTTTCATCAAGGAAGATTTGGGTATGCATAATTCGCATGCCATGTTTGTATTATCATATTATAAATGTATGTCATTGATGTTTCTTCACAAAGAGATTTTTATCTTTGCAATCTGAACTTAAGTATATATCCAGTTAATTATATTTTTCCAATATCTCCAAAAAAAATAAAATGGTCAGAATTACCCATGATATTTTCCTGTGCCAGAGGTAATTCTGACCAGTCTTGCATATCATAAAATCTTTAAGGCTCTTTATTTGGTTGTATCTAGTTTCATGCATACATCAGTAAACTGACAATCAGATCAGTCAATAAAATTTGATCAATGAATTAAATGATTGATCATTTGATATTTATTTGAATTATTGATATGCAAAAGTATTAAGATGTGGCTGCTGTTTTCATCATGTATCAAACTGTGATCATATTTTTTAAACTTTCTCCCCAAATATTCAAAATCAGTCAAGTTTAATGTTCCAATAATTATAATTCCATACATCCCATCTACCCATCCAAACAACTATCAGCCTATTTGTTCCATATGAACCCCACAGTTGTTGACAAATTCTTCCAAGATCTTCAAAGAAATATTTACAAATTTAAATCTACATGGCAGTCCTCATTTAATATGGAATTGTGACGAGACAGGCAAACAGTCTGAACACACCTCAACAATTGTGTGTGCCAGAAAAGGGGCCAGAAGTGTAATTGCTAGAACATCTAACTCTAGAGAAAATGTTAAAATCCTCGACTGTGTCAGTGCAGCAGGAATAGCAATGTCTCCCATTTGCATTGCCAGGGGAAGACAAAGAAGTGTTTGCAGTCATTTAACTGCATGGATGCCCTGTTTGGTTCAGTATAGGCTTACCAAGAGAAAGCTTGGATGTGCGATATTTTAGGTGAAGAATGGTTTAGGGGAGTTTTCTTGAAGAATTGTGGCCCTGAGCAACCACAGCTTTTGATCCTCCATTCTCATGGTTTGCATGAAGTCATTGGATTACAAGAAGAGGCAAAAAAGAGAATATCCATATTTTAGCATCACCGCCACACACCACCTACTACTTACAGCCCTTAGACAGAAGTGTTTTCGGGCCTTTAGTAAAGCCTACAACAGAATATGCACGGAGTTCCTGACAGAAAATCCTGGATTACTTATCAATAAGGCCAAATAGCCAAGATTATTCTGTATATCATAGTAAGACGCATTAACATCCAGCAATATAATAAGTGTCTTCAAATGAATTGGTCTTTTCCCAATCAACAGAGCAGCTATAACACAGTCTACTTTCTTGTCATCAGTACCATATGATAGGCCTCAGCCTGAGCCTGCCCTTTCAACATCATCATCAATCAGTAGTCTTGTTCACATACCATCTAATTCAACAATTTCAGACCCTGTAACTTCTCCATTTAATGCATGTAACGCAATCTCTGTCACAAAAGTCCCATCAGCGTTAATGACATTTCAGGATTCCAATGATACCAAAACATCACCGCACGAAGGATTTATTTCAGCAGAGGTACCCAGCGATGCAGTTGAAAACCTTCAGCGTTTTCCATACATCATTGGCTCAGACGTGTTTATGGCTAGTACAACCAATGACGAGCTTGATGCCAGCACACTTCTCATCGATGGCAAATGGAACATCACTGCTTGAAGGCGAGAATGAGAAAGAGATAGAAATGCCACATACTTCATTGCCATCAATGAGTAATGACGACGAGAGTGCCAATTTTGATGTCGGGGTATCTTGGAATCCCGAATTAGATAATATTTTTGTTACTGCCATCGCAGACGGAACACAAAGGCCAAAGTCAAAACATGCCATCACATCGCATCGTCTTTTGACGAGTGATGACATAATTTATGAGAAGAAAATGGCTCTCGTTCTCAAGGAAAAAAAAAGCTGCGGAGAAAGAAAATAGAAAAAGAAAGGTAAAAGAGAGAAAGCCTAAAAAAAAAAAAAAAAAGACTGAAGCTAAACATACTTTAAACTCAAAGTAAGATTGCAAAGGAAGGAGAAATACTATGAGCAGCGGAATGAAAGCATATTCAGAATTAGCTCAATTGCAATGAAATTTAGAACTTTTTTTAATAAAATTTCTTTTAACATGTTCTTTTGTGCTGCATATTAAACAGAAGTGCTACCAGTATGTTTGTCGGAGTATCTTTCCTAAACGTAGGTACTTAGAAATATG
This sequence comes from Megalonaias nervosa, assembly GCA_016617855.1. Taxonomy (NCBI): domain Eukaryota; kingdom Metazoa; phylum Mollusca; class Bivalvia; order Unionida; family Unionidae; genus Megalonaias; species Megalonaias nervosa. Next base: position 13,688 of record JAECUM010002498.1, read on the forward strand.
TTAAATAATGCCACATCAGAGCCATAAATAGCTAATTAGTTTCTGGATCATTGAAACAACTGTCTCTTGATTGCGTACAAATATTTATTAGGCATTTTAGCTATATACTGACGAATAAGGAAAACTTGGAAGGGGGCAGGGTAAAAGCGAAATGAGAGTATTTAACAGATGAATACTATAATACTCCTGTAAGAAGATGCCAGTCTTTGCAAGGAAAACATTGATCGTCGTTATCCTTTAAATTGTGACCAATTTGCTAACGTTTCATGCCGGAATAATTATTAACCCAAATGTACTGAAATTAAGATCTCTTTCGAAAGCTATAATAATAGCAATAATAATTATTATATTGCCTTTTAACACCATACAAGACATATAGCTATACAATATAAATATACACAAAATTAATAAGGAGTAGAGTTAGAACATATAGGTATGAAAACACGAAACCACAAGACAGACGGAAATGCATACACCTTGTATACTAAATCGCCAAAAACTACCACTGATGCTAGGCGCCTATTTTTCTGTTGAAAAAAAAACCAACGATCTTTTATTCTTTTTACTGCTTATTCTTTAATTTAAAAAAACGGTTACCTTACATAATCTATTGAATAAGTCTAGCTTGGGTGTGGAGTAGATGATATACATTCTGATACTATGGAGTGTGTACAAGCATAGAAAATATACATTTGTAAATATCTTGTATAATTGCAGGAATTCATGTGGTAATAACACATTACTCAGAATCTAATTAAATAATGGAATTAAAGATAGGTGGATTATGTTGCACATGGATGCTCGGGAATACCCATTGGTAGGTGCTGCCCATATGCCGGACGGAATTAGCCGCACGCTGGTCTGAATTATCCTTCTCAGGTCGGATTTAGCCAGGTGTTGTGGACAGAATTATCCAAGACATAGCCGGAATTACCCCCTTTGATCAGACTGAATAAAATCTTTAATTCTGTGGCTGTTTCTTGTCAGCGACTGATATTTGTGGCTTAATCTTAATGCTGGTGTTATACAAAGTTGACCTTCGACCCTTTGACGTAAGAATTATTATTCGGATATGTTTATAGGGCAGTGTTGGATTCAAAGTGGTTGGAAGAAGACCCATTTGCCCTAGTACGTATCCTCAAACGCCTTCTTATTATGGAGAACTCGCCCCATGGAGAAGTCGCCCTGGGAGAACTCATCCCAGATGTCAGGAGAAGTCGGCCCATGGTGGTCGGAGAAGTCGCCCCACTGCGCCTGGAAAAGTCGCTGCATGTGTTAATAGATACTAATTCTGAGATGTCGCCACATTGTTGTTACGGCTTTATTTATTGTTGCTTTTCTTCAACTTAATAACTTATTAAATCATAAAATGTGCAACTTTTCAACTTTTCCATTTGATCAACTCCGCTTCTGTACTTAAAGAAAACGAAGTATTCTCTGTCACTTTTTGCTCTGCTCTTAAAATCATTAGATGCATTTTATTTGGAAAATGAAAGCGGGTGTAAGCATAATATGACGTTTGCAGTTTTATATATGAAAGGGTTCCAACCTAATAAACAAAGTCATCCTGAGGTGACTTTATGGCATGGACCTCTATAACCCAAAATCGACTACATTGGTGCTGACTGTCAGTAAGCCAAAGGGTTGTAGTATCGTCTAACCTGACTGAACAATTTAATCTGATTTTTCATGGAGATTTGCTAACCAATGACGAATGTTACTTGAACTTGATAAAAAAGCATCATTGACGCCTACTCAGGAAATGCGGTCGCTACTGAGTTCAACATCATGGCTAATGCGCAGAATTCGGACGGTTTCTGAAAGCTCACTTTTACTACGCCCATCATTAACTTTATTTCTTCTTTTTTGTCAGTGTTCGTAATTTTATTATTTCTCAATAAAAACAAACTATTTAAAGTTGAACCAGAAGTTTAAAAAAATATTTCACTACTAAATAGCCGATGCAAAATAAATAGGATTACGTTATTTTATTATATATAACAACACCATGATCACGCGTACTAACGGGATTTTGTTACCTTAAATACATATTTGAACTGCTCGATGTACTTGGGACATAATGAGAAGATCATCTTAAAAAACAAATTTAAATGTCACATTTAAATCCTGGACTAAATTGAATAATATTTCGCATGGTCCGAAACAGCTTGGAAGATGGGCCGAATCAGCCAGAAATCTGGGCCTAATCAGTCAGTAATTTGTACCAAATCAGCCTAGTCCGAGTTTGTGAGTAATTACCACATTAATGAATAATGTTAGTATAATAGATATAAAAATCAAGAAAGTAAACAGTAACATTTGTTAAAAAAAATTTCTCGTGGTGTTCCGGTACGTGTTGTTATAAGAAATCTAATCAGTTTATATGAACACACAGGCTTTCAATTATAAGTGATTTATTTTTCTATTATCGACATTACACAAACAAGATGAATGCAGAATGGGAAGGAAGGGTTTATTATATAACGAGTGGAAAACAGTTTTGAACGTAAGTGTGGAAAGAAAAATGCGTATTCATCCGATGCAGATACATTACAAAATCAAAGGTGCATAATTGATGTTGGAAACATTGAATGACAAAGCGTAAACATGTCTTTAATGTTATTTCATTTGCTAGATAATTTCTTACTTTTCAAAGATGGAGAAAACATTAGAGCAAAAAACTTGAGGATTGTTCCAGTACCCAAGTTAATATAATTTTACAACATAAATATCAGAGTTCAACAACAATATAAACTAAGGATTTCAAAACGAATACTTTATGCTACCAATATTGAAACAGTTTTGCCTTTTAACTGTCACAGATGAGCACTGATGGAAAGCAACGGCAATATTTCTCATGTTATTCAGTACCATGCGTAGGATCGTCTAAATGTATTCTGCTACGCGCTGAACATTTTCAATCAAGGAAAAGGTATTCAACGATCTATCTGACAATCTGAACCCTCTACTTTCTCAAAAATGACTGTGACTACTTAATAGTATGTTTGATAAAATTAATTACATATATTTGAACATCGATGAATTTAAATAAGTTGCGCACGGGACTTACATAGATTTTGTCAAAATGGGCTAAGAACAAAAATGTTTATATCAGAGTTACAAACAATGACGACTCGCGCTTTTTGTATGCAATCGAATCAATTGTAAACACTTCCGTAAATGAACCCCTGATACCAGCAATATTAATTTTTAAACAAGTGATCCTGTTGTTTTAGTAGATGTCTGATGAAAAGTAGGATCTCAGCAAATTTAGCAATGATTTTGATACCGCTGCATATATCTATGAACTTACCGAAATTTACCAAATGATCAAAAAGGAATATACACTTTGTATGATGACATTTGCACTATTACATTGGAATAACAAATATAATAAAATAGAATTAGGAGACAGGTGCAGCATATAATCTAGAACAGACGGAGTAAAGCCATCAGATAATCAAGACGTATTTCAGTTTTTCTAACCCAGGTTCGTTTCTATTAAAAAGGGTACTCGCTGATATAATTTAGATATTACTAAAATAAGAGGCAAATATTAAATTCCATTGAACATAATGGCTTTTATTGAAAATAAATAGCTAAATAAACAATTACAATCAATGGTCTGCTTTTGATGAATGGAGACAAAACTTTTGAGGGAAATTAGGAAACTATAAAATAACCTGTTATTTGATGTAAAAATCGGGGCTGCATGAATTTCTTACCATCTTGGATACAACACAGATGACTATATCATCTCGTGTTTGATAACGTTCAGACAAACAAGTCTGATATAACGCCTGACAATGGTGACAGTACTGAACAGCATCAACAACAGCAAACAGCGATTCCCCAATGATGGGTAATAATAGTCCGACATGTACAGGGCTTAAGCAAACACTTGCAATGGAAAAATAAGTGTGTGGGGTGGTATATTTGAATTTCAGTGCTAATGTTAATCACGATGAATTACAATCTCAATTAGGTAATTGAACAATTCAAAATGCGATCAAATAATGCAGTAACCACCATGTGGCGACATCTTTGTTGCTAACAGCATTGTTCTAAGGTACACATCTCTATCTTTTAAATAACTTACTTATTTCAAACGTAAATATTAAATAGGTTTTCTGGGTGACAAGTTTTGGGGTGACTTTTCCAACCACTCTGGGGCGACTTCTTCAGATACGCTGGGGCGAGTTCTCCCAGGGCAAGTTCTCCATGGGGCGAGTTCTACCAGGGCGAGTTCTCTATATACCTTCTCAAAACACCTGGACATAGAACACAATTAATTTTACTATATATTCTCTACATTTGTTTCTCAGTACTGAACTTTCCACTGTGCGACAGTCAATAAAAATCATATGTTAATCTAAAATACCTTCAAAGATGACTTCACGGTGAAGTTCTTGTCATAGGTTCACTGATATTTTTTTGAAAGGCTGGACTGTAAACAAACCAGCGAGCAATGGAACACAGATTTCACTTCCGGATCATCACCAAAACCTTATTACTCACTGTACACTGTCGCCGAAACACACACAGACAACTACACCATAAGCTCATATTCAAAAGAATAAACAATTGCCTTTAAATCCATACCAAGAATGCCTAAATCTAACTCTTGTATCACTACCAAAAGGAGACAGGATAAAATGCTCTAAAAATAGACTGGGACTACATTCGTGGGTACCGAATCGGAACTATTAATTGTGATCTGTTTTTTGCACCTTGCATTTCGAGCGGGAATATTTCAGCATGCGTATACGGTACATTAATACATAGTCTATTTCAAATATATTCAAATATAGTCTATTTCAATATTACCTTTGTTCTCTCCTTTTGAGGAAATGTTATATTATACTATTTTGTTCACGACAATATCAAAATTTAATGAAATTATCTAAAGCAAAAATGAATAAGCTGTATTATAACTTCAACGTTAACAAATTATTAATCACTGCAACGAAATAAATTCTTTAATATGACAATGGTCTTCAATTGTTTCAAAAAATTGTTCAATAATATTTTTAAATGATGATCGAAACTATACTTTGCACATCTTAGCAACCTAATAGTTCACACAGGTTAATCGTCATTTATGTACTTCCATTAATGAATGAAGTTCTTATCAAAAAAGGATACAGTGTACAAGCTTTTACCGCTCTTCCAGACCGTGTTACATAAGGGTCATTTAATCGAAGCATCAGTTTAGCATGTTTGTTTCCGTAAGCGTTCTATTTAAATGGGGTTCTTTAGGGAAATGGTTTGGGTTGTACAGTTCAGTGGTTCATTTCTAGGACACGCCAAAACATGTGCAGCAAATGGGGTTATCTCAGATACTTTTCCACGGTATTTTTAAGTAAACGCCTGTTTCTGCGATAAATGCCACAATGCCTACTTTGAACAGAAAATTACCTATTGTTGTGAACGTTTGATAATTTTAATGGGTTTCCAGATGGGGTTTAATTCACTGCCCTTTGCTTTGTAAAACAGTCTTTTAACAATATAAACCGTCTTTTCTGATAATCCATTTCACGTAGCGTGTAATGGGTTTGAGGTAGTGTGCTCGAATCCCCATTGTTTTGCAAAATTAGGGAATGCTTGGGATGAGTACTGTTGACCATTATCACTTACGCTCACTGCACATATTCCACTGCGAGAAGTGCACTTTTAATTTTCGTATAACTGTCGAAATAAGCGAATCTGGCAAAACGATAACTTCAAAGAAACGAATATAATAGTCAACAGTCAAAGGGTAACTTTTACCATCAAAAGTGAAAATGTCAGTACCAGTGTTCTGAGATGGCCTTTGTGGAAATTTATGAGGGATTAAGGGTTCATTGCCAAGAGAGTCCCTATGAATTGAACGTACCGAACCGTGCAATACGTGTTCTGCACTATCTTTAGACATTGCGGACCAAATGAACTGTCCGTAACAATTCCTGTGTGAGTGATCTCGGCACGATTAGCTTTATACTTCTATAAATTAGGCCATCTTCTACAGAGTTCATCTCTATGATTCCAAAATTCGAGAACAGCTGGATTAGAATCTGTGCCAAAATTCGACCATTCTTGAACTTTAGTCTGGATCAAAGTTTGTCTTTGCTGTTCGTCTTTGACTGCATTTCGAAGCGATTCCGATCGTCGGTCAGTTACAAACATTTGTTCGTTTATGATATGTAAACGCAAGTCAAGACCTTCAATCAAAACAGGGTTAGCGTCTGGTAGTAATTAATGGGGGCGATATACTGACAATGGGACTTCCATGTTAAAAAGTGTCGCCGCACCATACGCACAAACTTTATATGGATAATGGGATTTCCATGTTAGAATGTGCCGCGGCACTATACGGGCAAGCAAAGCTGTGGGCTATTATACGGACAATGGAACTGAACATAGAGAATGTATAGTGATAATGTATTAGACCTGTCTACGGACAGGGGAAATTGAAGAATGGTTGGGTTACTTTACGGACCAGGGAAATTGAACATAGGGAATGTATAGCGACAATGTATTGGGCCTGTTTAAGGACAATAGACAGAGACATAGACATACATAGATCTATGGATATAAATCTATCACACAAAACGTCGACTAAAACATTTGTTAGGCAAGAGAGAATAGGAATCTTTTCGAGAGATTGGAGAGGCCCTGAAAAGGGCCTTTGGGTTCCGTCCTTTAATTTCTCTCTTCTATTCGGCTCCTCCACCAACTTCGCATCTTCTCCGTGACATTTGTCTTCTTCTTTCTTCCATTTTCCTTCTTCTCCTCCTTCTCCTCTTCCTCCACTTTTTCCTTTTTTGATTATCCTCTTCTTTCATGAGCTTGTCATTGTAGGTTCTCATTTGGTCCTTTACGTCCTGGTCTTCATTTTCTTCTTTTTCCTGTTTGATTAGGTCTCTTAATATTTTCTTCCCTCTCCTTAAATTATTCATTTCCATTTTCATTCTCTGTGGGCTATAGGAACCATACACCATTCTAAGCAGAATCTCTTCCACCAATCCCAGATCATCCGCCACCTCTTGCAATTTCATCATTGTTGATTTGGTTAGAAGCCATCTTGTGTTGAATGGAGCGATTGTTCGTTCGTTCGTTCGGTTCAATTAGAGACGCTTGTATCTATTCGGACATGTGCATCTAGTTAGCTCCAGCACCACTGGATATTTAGGTACTCTTACTCATCTCAACACAGTCTGCACCACTCAATCCGCTATCATGTTCTGAAATGGCAAAGGAGATCAGGGTCCGAGAAAAGCGCAATGGGCGTCACACAAGTGCACGTTCATCCAGTGGTAATCATTTTTGCACCCTCCTTGACGCAGGGAGGCAGGTCCATCTGTTTCAATCGTTATAGGGTCTGCCGTATGCTCACCGGCATCACCACATCCTAAGCGGTTGATATCCAGCTTATCCTATAAGTCTTAATTCATTTGTCCCTCCAAGTCCCGTGCGCTGCATTCTCAATTGAATCCTAATATACTAAATTCTTCCTTATACTTTATATTATTTGTAACCTCATCACTGGTCGCATAAGTGTATATGGGTCAACATTTATCTTTAGGGTGTGGACATAACTGAGGATGTATTGAATGATGGGAGGTCAAGATTTAAATCTTGCCTTTCTTTCCTATATAAAGGAAGAAATAAATCATATTAATATATAGGATAACTTTAAGTTATTGTTTGGTGGTAACAGAAATTCTGGGTATGAGCTCGTGACATCTGTCTTGGTTTGTTTTTCCCGAAGCCTTTTCCTTTGTATTGCGTAGTGCAAATATTCATTGAAGACATGATTTAAGTCGTCTTGTTTAGGGCAGTGGGGACAGTTAGTCCCCCGTAAGGCGTTTATTTCAAAGAATCTGCCGAGACTACCTGCCAGAAGTGTTTATCCTGTTTTTAATCGGTTGACAATTTTCATGTCCTGGCTGTTAAGGAGTTCAGGTTTTAATGTAGTACGATTCAAGTGATTTTGTATAGTATATAAGATTCTCCCTTTACTGCTAGTGCTCCAGATTATCTGCCATTTTGTATCAATCTTTCTTCTAATTTGGCTATATACTTCCTGTATACTGTATTTTAAGTTGACAGGTGTTAGTTCTTGTAACTTCAGTTTGGCCTCCATGTCTGCTCTTTCATTGCTTAGAATATCGACGTGGGATGGTATGCACATGAATTCTACTACTTCCTGGTCATTGTCAAGTTTTCTAAGTATTAAATTTACTTTAGTAAGAAAATTTCTTCTGCTATGCGAGTCATTTGATTCCAATGTAGTAGGATGCTTAGCGTGTCGCTTAATATGACTGATTCTCCCGGTCTGTTGTCGTTTATCCATTTAAGGGCTTCTATAATCGCCGAGAATTCGGCAGTATTCATTGAGCAGTCGTTTGGTAGTCTGTTTCCTAGTACTATGTTTCTCTCTTGAATAAGATTGCTCCCGCTGTTCTCTTTGGTTCTTTTGATTTAGATCCGTCTGTGAAAATCTTTGTGAATCCATGGTATTTGTTTTCTATTTCTTTTACGATTTCCAGTTTTAAGATCTGTGGTTGTTCTGATTTTTCCCCATTTAGTTGTTCTAAAATTGATTGAGGGAGTATTTGATTTCCAAGGGGTTGGATCAAGGTAGGTTATTTCTTCTGCTTGGATATTGTCCAATCCTAATTCTTTCATCATGTCGTGGATCGTTCTTCCTCCGGGCACCTGCGGCACTAGACGACGTCTGAAAGGGATTTCAGTGGGACGCTTAGCGCGTCGCTTAGTATGACTGATTTTCCTGGTCTGTTGTCGTTTATCCATTTATGGGCTTCTGTAATCGCCCAGAATTCAGCATTATAGATAGAGCAGTCAATTGGTAGTCTGTCTTCTTTCTTCCTCCTGGTACCTCTGGCACTAGACAACGTCTGAAAGTGATTTTACATCTTTCAGTGCTTTTCCTTGTTGGGTGCAATATTCCTTGCTTAGATATTCTTGTCGCATATTTTAACAGCGGCTCCTGTCTACGTAGTTGTAGAGGTGGCTCGCCTGCTAGGATTTTCATTTCTTCTGAAGATGTATTGTTTAGTGTCCCTGTACAGATTTTTAGAGCCATAACTTGCAAGCTGTCTAGTTTACTTAAAGGCTCGTGAATGCTGACGCGTAAACCTGACAACCGTAATCTAGTTTGAATCTGATCAAAGATCTGTATATCATAAGTAAGGTGTCCTGGTCAGCTCCTCAATTTGTTCCTTTTCAGATTATTGAGGAGTGTTATATCTCTGTTACACCTTTTGATTAATTCGTTTATATGTTGTTGGAAATGTAAGATGCTCATCGAAAAACATACCCAGGAACTTGGCCACCCGTTCAAAGCGTATGGGTATGATACTGAGGTAAAAGGGAGGAGGACTCTTCTGGTTTTGGCCCTAGGGGAGAATAGAACCCCTATTGTTTTTTCTGTTGATATTTTGAACCCCTGTCTATCAGACCATTTTCCTATAGTATTTAAACCCATCTGTAGTTCACCGATAACAATTTCGCATGCGGGGTTGCCTACTTTCCAAACACCGCTATCATCTGCAAACTGTGATAAATCGATCTGAGTCTGGTTAAATGACTGGTTTAGATCATTTATCATAATATTAGAGAGTGTTAGACTTATTACACTTCCTTGGGGTGTTCTATTTTCTAGTTTATACGTTTCTGAATAATCATTTCCAATTCTGATTTGGATTTCCGGTTAGTTAAGAATTTGACTATCCACTTATGCATACGTCCTGTAATTCCGTAAGGATTTAATTTAGCAATAAGACCTTTTGTCCAAAGTAGGTAGTATGCTCTTTCCAGGTCGAGGAATATGTCAATGAGGTGTCTAGCACTTTAGCAGTTTGCAGGAATATGTCAATGAGGTGTCTAGCACTTTAGCAGTTTGCAGGAATATGTCAATGAGGTGTCTAGCACTTTAGCATTTTGCAGTGAATGCCAATTTAATGTGTGATTCTAGTCTAGTTAGTTGATCAATAGTAGATCTTCTGTTGCGGAATCCACTTTGGTTGGGAGATATTAAGTTATTTCGTTCCAAGTGGTATTTTAATCTGTTGTTAATCATTATCTCCATGAGTTTACATAGGATGTTTGTGAGAGATATGGGTCTATATGAGTTAATATCTGTTGGATCTTTACCGGTTTATAATATTGGAATAACTATTGCTTTTTTCCAACTACTGGGGATTTCACCTGTTTTCCATATTACATTTATAAATTTTAATATCAACAGTTGAGTATTTGGAGAGATAGTTTTGTACATTTCGTACCCCAGCAAGTCCTTCCCCCCACCCCCCACCCCACCCCCACCCCCGGGCAGTTGATTTCTTGGATTTGATGGTTTTATGCCATTCATATATGCTGAAATCATCGTTAAGGTAATTTGGTTGGAATCCTTTGTCTAAAAATAGGCATGGGAAAAAATTGTTTCCACCTTTATTCGTTGTTGCTGAAATTCTGCAGTATGATAAATGTTACTGCTCATTCCTACAAAATGTAATGCCAGTTTATTGGCTTTTTCTTGGGACGTTTTTGCCTCGGGGATCTTTGGTATATTGTTAATTGGTATTCCTTTGAATTTTTAATTTTATCACATACCTGTTTTGTACTGCTTGTTTTATTTAGGCATGAGCAAATATCTGACCAAGTTTTAGTTTTTGCCTCACGGATGATATTTTTCGTTTGTTTTTCTCTCTTCTTATAATTATTGAAATCTGTGACAAGCTTAGTATGTTTAAACTTACTGAGGGATTTTTTTCTTGTCCTTAATTGCTTGCTTACATTCCACGTTCCACCAAAGTATCGTTCGTTTGGTCGTATTTTTCCCCAGTGTTTGTTTCGCTATGTCTTGCTGCCATGAACATGGTTTCCATAATGTTGCTGTAAAAGATATCAATGTTTTCGTTAATCATATTATCTTTTGTAGTTCGTTACAGAAGGTTTGGTATATTGTCCAATCTGCTTTGTCAAGTCTCTATCTGGATGGTTTAGTTTGAATATTAGTATGGTTATAGCATCTGATAGTTGTTATAATTGGTTTTTGGTAGGAATTTTGTGCCATTGGGGTGGTGATGGCCTAAACACTTAGTACATTTCTGTCCTGTATAATTGCATTTGCCTGAGTGTTTACCTCCACATGTGCCACATCTTGGTCTGAAGCTACATTTGTTTGTAAAATGCCCCCATCCTTTACATTTGCTACAGAACCGTGGTTTGCTTTTGTAATCTTCCAGGGGATATGATTTTCCATAAGGGCTTAATCTGACTTGTAGTGGTGGTGTGGTTTTAAATTACACTATTGTTACATTAAATTCCTGGTTATTGATGTTATGAATCCTGTAGGTTTTGGCTATGTTGGCTCCGAAATCTTCTTGTAGCTGATTATTGTCAATCATCTGGTGGATACCTTTTAGTCTGAGTATCTTCTTGAATGTCGGAATTGGTGAAAACTTTTCCTGGTTGCTTTGCATGGCAAGGTGGTCCGTTTTTCCTTTTGTCTGGTTATTGTGGTCTTTGGTGATACGCCTTCTCAAGTTTGCCCTATGTCTACTTACTGTGACTGAGACTGGACCAATTCTTTCAATCTCCAGACATTTGGCGACTTGTTGATTTGTATTGCACCAGATAATTGAGTAGTCTGATTTGGGTCTGATGACCTTGTATCCTGGTCAGAGTTGACATTATGCTAGTGTCACTAATACTCTGAATACGCGGATTTCCACTTTTGATAAAAATGGTTAATTAATTTAGGTGGTATTGATTTCTGTGTTTCCTCTTCGTTCCTGTTTTAGGGTTAAAGTCTGGGTTGATGTTTGGTTTGGAACATGAGCCTTTTCCTAAATTTTGTTTCTTACCCTTTGGAGGGTTAATATTTTCGTTGGATCCTCTGATTTTCAGTGTTACTTCCTTATTTTTCCCTCCTGGCTTGGTTGTATTTTTGGCCTTATTCTCCCCTTTGAGTGGCTGCTTTCCTTTTCCTTCAAATTTGGGGGGGGGGGTAGAGTTCGGTATATGGTGGGTCGGTCTTCTCTCTGGTGAAAGTAACCTGAGACAATCTTCTTCACTGAGCTTCAATATTTCTTCAGTAGAGATACGGTTCAGTTGGGATGGTTTAGAGGGGCCTGGGGTTTGGCTGTTATGAAGCTTCTGCGGTTTTTGTTTGGATATTCCTCGGTTTTGTTCCTTGGTAATCTCTGCATAAGTAGTCGATGTTGCCAATGTTTTTGGTTTCTCAACATTTGCTGATGTTTTGATTGGGGTTATGTTGGGATCCTCGCTAATGACTTCAGGGTGTTTAGCTAGTGGGCTTGGTTCAATTGTGGGTTTTGTGGTGAAGTTTGCTTTATAAAAGCTGTGGGCTTAAAATCAATATTGACTTTTGACTCCCTTTTGTCAAGTGTTAGTCTTATTTCCCAGATGTTTAGTCTTATTTCCTGGATGTTTAAATTGTATCCAATTTGCTCTGTGCCCATGTTTATGGGTGAGAGGATGGGTATTTATGTGGTTGATAATATTGGCATTGTATCATCTAATGTTTGTAATGATTCACAATCTGGGTGAAATGTGATGCTTGGATCGACCTTCACTGGTGACGGCATGGTGCGCCTGTTGGGAGTTTTGGAAACCAGTGCTTGTGGGGAGGGTATGGTCAGATGTGGATAGTTTGCGCTCACATCCAATGTTTTGACTAGGACTGCTGTACCTATTGGGCTAGAGCTAAAAAAGAAAACCTCCTCTAAATAGAGTGGGGGCAGAATCCGGTGTTACTGGAGAATTTGGAGAAACAGGGGTGAGGATAGGGCTATTCTGGTTCCTGAATATTTTCCTCAGTTGATTGTTTTGCCTAATGGCTCCTCTGTTCTGCTGCATTGTTATTTTCTTAAGAGGTGGGGTTGGGTTTGGTTGCGACATGATAAGGGTGAGCTCCACCTTGCTATAAATTACCTACTACTGATTTGGAATAACAACAATATTTTTTTTTAATATTTAAGATATCTCAGATTTGTATTTTCTAAAGTGTTTCTATTAAAACTAATTTCTATAGAGTTATTTCCTTAAGATAGTGTACATCATTATTTAATCATCTATTGGTAAGAAATAAGATGGCGCCGATGACAGATCCAAAAGGGCGCCAAACGAAATTTAAACCGTGATAATATCAGCACCACTAACCTGATTTATTTATTGTTTGAATGACAGTATTAATTGTATTTAGTTACATAATAGATTAATGTTACATTCTACTAGATTTTTATAAATGTGTTTCTAATAAATTAATTTAGGAGTACAACGGACTGAAAGTCATTGATTTACCCGAAGGTCTAATTCGAAAGTGCTTCAGAGTTTGCGTTTCGCAAATAATATTTTTAATGGATTTTTCTGCCCTCTTTCTTCTAATTTGGTTAGGTTTTCGGCCTGAAGAAGGATTCTTCGTTGGATTTCTTCTGTCATCTATTGAGTAAATAATATTTGGATGGTCTTAACCGCAGTCAGTGAGAAATCTTTGTTGTTTTCCTATCCCGTTGTTCTTCCGTTATTCTGGCCAAGTGATCAATGTCAAGATGGTGTTACAAATATCTTTCACTGAGGCGATAATTGGCGATGGTTCTCAGAGAAAGATGTCTCTCTTCCTGCTTTATTGTACCTAATTGCTGAAGCGATTTGACAATCATAGGTAAATCAGCTTGCTTCCACTTTGAGGCCGATTTTTGGATGTGATTGGCACTCTCGCAGTTGTTGTATGCCCATGTACTTGCAATTTTGCCGTTGTTGACCGGGTCAGTGACATACTCTTTGAGCATTGCATACAATCTTCTGTGAAAGTTTCTTTCGTTTGCCATGCGAGTCTTTGTCATCGATGACGGAACATAATTGGTGGGTGTAAACGTATATTTTTTAGAAGACTGTTTGAGCCAAACACTATATCAAACACGTTTTGGCGATCTTGTAACAGAAAACCAACTATATCTTCCATGTGTCTGTTTGCGCTCTGCTTTAGATGATGAGTACAAAGAACGTGTGTGCTGCCAGGCAAACAGCGCTTGATAGCAACTTTGAATAGCAATTCCTGATTTGTGCCGATTATCATTAACTCGAGCTGGCTAACTCTCAAGCTGTCATCGACGTCATGGAGGAATGCAGAATAGGCCTTGGTGCTGGAGTTGGTATGTATGAAAGCTGGGGCGAACACAATCTGCCGACCACAATCGAAGACAAAACCGCATGTGGAAGAGATTTACAAGCAATAATACCAACCAAATATTTAGAATTTTAGCCAGAGATCGTAAACCAGAACAATCACACTAGCACAGAAGTATCAAAATGACACCCACGGAAGCGTCTGATTGAGACCGAAAACAGGAAGTGACTGACGCCTTATATTTTAGGCATTAATTTAAGGTGGGTGACCATGTGAGAATCAGCAGACAAAAAGCATGTTGGAGAAAGGATTCACACCCAACTGACAGAGGAAGTTTTTCTGGTGGATACAGTAAAGAAAACGATGCCGGTCACGTGCACGCTTAAAGATGACTCCAGCGAATCGACCGATGGTTCCTTTTACGAGCAGGAATTACAGAAAACTAAACAGGATGTTTTTCAACATCGAAAAGGTCATTTCGACAGAAGCTAAAAATTCTCTCGTCAAATTGTTTGGTTATCCTGACAAATTTAAGTCGTGGATCCTGACCGCGGCATTGACGCAACTGGCGTCTGAGATCTCGTTGCCGGTGCTAAGACCGTCGGAATAATCTTATTGTACGCTGCTGACACGTTTTAGCCAGAAACGGGTTTGCATTCGCAGCCCGCTCTGATAATCCCATCAATTAAAACATACACCAGAACACGTAATGATACTTGATGAATTTCCTGCGACACTAAAGTGGAACGCGCGTAACCAGGTTAATCAAATGAAAAAATAAATCGGGTTGTACCGCAGTTAGGTTCAAACGCTTAGTTTTATTCCTAATATGATATTGTTGCTTGTATCGCTGCGTGGATCTCTGATGGCTATAACATCTTCTCCTCCACTTGTCATCTTCATACACATCCTGATACTCCTCCTTCTCCTTATAAAACAAAATCATCTTCGGAATATTCAGTTCCTTATTAGCCATCTCCACAGCCACATCAAAAAGTTTTAAAATATCATCAATAGAGTCTTTGAAGCTCTCATCCAGCTAGGGTGACGCTGATGTCCATGGCCGTAGCCATAACGGTAGATTTGAAGCCTCTGGAAACGAAATTACTAGAAACGAAGATGCTCGATGCATTGCTTATACTGAAAATAAACATCTAATATGCATTCATTGATACAGAACCCGCATCGATCTGATCACCACCCAATGGTTCTGAACCCTCATGGTGTTCTCGTTAAAATACTTTTGGCACAGAACCCATATTGTTTTGTTAACGTCTTCGGCAGACTAGTGGTTAGAGCGTGCGCCTCAGATAGGGGAGTTCGCGAGTTAGAACCCCGACCAAGTCTACCAAAGACTTATAAAATTGCTACTAACAGCTGCCTCGTTAGGCACTAAGCATTAAGAGGTTAGTGTTAGGACTGGTCAGCCTGGTGTTAGGATAATGTGACTGGGTGGGACATCATACTACATGTCTGCGATATGATGCCTCAGTGCAAGACATCATTATAAACTGCCACACTGCAAACACTGTAGCGATATGACTGAAAAATTGTTAAAAATACGATAAAAATCCAAATCACACACACACACACACACAGAGTTGTTCTGCATAAAAAGTGGTCGATAATCCCCATTTTTATACTACTATGAACAACCGTCTTATTGCCGAAGAGAGAGATTGACTTCATTTACTGCTGGCAATATTCGAAATTTTATACGATTAGAATCGTCTTGTCCAAAGTCAGCTTGGCTCCTGCATGTATGAGTGTTTTCTTTAACTCTCTGGCTTTTTGTTCCGAAAACAATACGATCAAGAATCCTATCGTCCACATAGTTCAAATCGCAGTCTCTTCCTTTCAGACGAAGGTGCGTGACGTACGAGTCTATCGATTAAGCGTATTGAACTTCTTTGGAAAACGGTATCTTGCGAATATTGGATTCAGTTTAGGCGTGAGCCTTAAACTTATCAAAATATTTCACCAATTTCTTAGAACCTTCCTCCGAAATTTCACTCCATGTCCCTTTTCGCCTACCCAAAATAAAACTTATGACAATGTCACTGGCATTTACTTAGCCTTCAGAGGTCCACTGAATATCATCTATACGTGTAGTTGGAATTGTTCTCATTGCTCCGGGAGATCTGAAGTTTCCTAGTCCATGACTGACCATGGAATACCAATTAAATCCATTTTCGCAAGTATATGTAATGTTTATGCATTTTGTTCTGGTTGAATCTCAAATGAGAATACCAAACACAAACCTGTTTCTTCGATCATTTTATTTTCACTGCTGACAAAAACCGCGTTTCGGGCGGGAATCTTTGAGCATGCATATACGGTACATGAATACACAGACTATTTTAAATAATGTAACATAATTTATTTAAATATTACTACGGCTAAGGTCAATCTAATGCTTATCTCTATTATAACTTTAAGTAAGCACAATTTTTCGTACAAGAAATTTGTAAATGTGTATCTTTGCAAAGTATAAAATTGCCCATGCTTATTGGAGTGCTTCCGTTGTGGAATCTTCAGTTTCGGACGTGCGTAGTTTTGCTTTTTTGTTAAGGTCTTCACTTTCGTAAGTAGGCAAATCTTGCATGTAGTCCGTAGTCCCATAGTGCCTAAATGGAAGTGATTGGTTTTGAAAAGCACCAGTACTTACGAAGTTTGTCAACTTATTGCTGGAGGCAAGACACGGTCCCATTCAGGGTTAATATTTGTATGGGTATATTGGAACCAGTCTAGAATCTACACAAAATATTTTCAGAGAGCATCCTCTTTTATAACTGAAAGAAATAAACAAGCAAATTTTAAAACAAAATTTAAAAATACCAATCAAACAATGTAAAAAACAATACAAAAATCCCAGAGTTAATGTCCTTTTAATGGAATTTCAGTTCAAATTCAGACATGAATTGTGAACAGTTATTAAAGTAATCAGCACATTATGCCTTAGTAGTAACAATATTAGTATCAATACATTGTGGACGGGGAATTAAAATGTTCCTATATGTATCGTTGGATCAGCCGGGCATAATTCACATCCGACGCGTTTGCTGCATATCGACAGAAAGCTTGGGCGCTGCTGTATCCATTTTCTCATTCGTTCTGTTCTGGTGTTTTGTATAATTACGTATGTTTCTTGTAGCTAATATCATCAAAGTATTCATCCGTGTAACTCTCCTTGCTTGTATAAGATGAATTAGGTGATTTATTCAACGTTATTGAGTTCATTGTTTTCTTTGCACAATATTCTATATGCTCATAAGCGTCGCAGGGTTTACACAGTTTCTGTTCCAAAACCGCTCCTAAGTTAATCAGTTCATCAATATGTTCCAAATATGTGCCCAAAAACCCATATAATAAATTTTTGAGTTTCTTGACAATCTGTATAATGCATTAAAAATGAGATTTGGGTTTACCCCAAACATGATTTATATGCAAGTCATGTGGTTAAGCTAACTTAATTATTTACTTCACATATATATATATATATATATATATATATATATATATATATATATATATATATATATATATATATATATATATATGCAAATTATGCCACGAAATAGTTGAATGAAGGTCATGTTAGGTGCACGTGATACATGGAGAATATCTCTGCCATAGTTGCGGATTGGCTCAACAATAATATTAGTCAAGTTCTGTCTCTTAAAACTAATTCGCATTACAGAATATTTTAAACACCTGGAATCTTATCATATTTGATTTGATGCATATGTAATGGCTATATAAGGAAATTAAATACGCAGCGTTTCATTCTTCAGCTATAATTCAGTTTTGTACGAGTTACGAGAGGATTCATGATCATTTATTTATTCAACATTGAATTTACAGAGCGGAAAACCGTTTATTCTAAACCGTCGGTACTTCGCTGGGTTATTGTGAAATATTCCATTACTTTGGTATTTATGCAATTTCGTTGGATTGCGTGAACCATTCAAGGACATTTGTAATATTCTACTTTGACTGAAGTAAAAACATTTAGATATTAGAACTGTTATTCTATATGGTGCTAGTACATAAAAACATTATAACCTTTATTCGGGATACTTTTGGATCGTTACTGTGAAATTGACAATACGTTTAGGAAATACATAAATTCTTGCCATATCATACCATACTGTGTGTTAATTTTTTAATTCTGTCACTTTGTTTGAACTTTGTTTGATTCGTATTTTATGAAAATAAATGTTTATTATTATTATTATTATTATTATTATTATTATTGTTATTCCACAGCGCATGTTATTCCATCGATGGAAAGGAAATCGAATCACTTATTGACAACGTCGACATAGCCACGTCGATTCTCGGACTCGCTAGACAAACCGTATGCAATTAAGCGCCAAATTGAAATTTATTTCAACGATGTTAAGTGGAAATGTCCCAGTGCATTTGACCGAAATACAGCTCAGTCAGCTATCACGAATAAACACAATAACACCTCCGTGACATTAAATTTATCAAAGTCGGGGATGATGCAATTACAAATTGTGGAATAATTCCATTCCCTGCAGCGATTCCAGCGTTGGCAGTAGTAGCGGTTCCAGCGGTTGCAAAAGCTGTGTCGTTAGGAGCTGCGGAACTGCATCAGGAATGGCTCTAGAAAGGCAGTTGGTGGTGCACCCGGAAGGTCCATCGGCCATAGAAGTGCAGGGTCCATGAAAAGATAGAAAGGCCTTCTATTACCAGGAACAGGTCGCCGAATACCGTCGGGAGGATGTCTTCGATTATCAGACACAACCAGCAGAAGGTCACTCTGTTAATCTGTCTATTTCCCAGTCTTGATTTACTTGTGATTGTGATTGTAAAATCAGCCAAGCATTTTCGTGGCGTCATTATGCGAAATGAACTTGTTGTTATTGTTGTCCTTACCACCAACCAAGATAGAAGGTATTGATTTCACATTATACTGCGTTTAATATAATACAAAACTTCTATTAATATTTATAGAATATACTCATCCCTACGTGGCCCTGATGTGGATTGGAGCAGGTTTGCCACCAAAGTGGATTTTCCTGAATTTAAATGTTGTGTTGCTATTGTCGTCGACCCAGGAGAACTTGTGATTTTTTTTAAGATCAGCTTGGTAAAGTACAAACTTCTAATTTTGAGAGTCAAGATATTATTGTCAAGTTGAAAGCAGCTATCGCAAAGAACCCGACTGAAATCACTGAAAACGGCGGAATTATATATTCTGGCATGTCGGTTGCATATATTTAAGTGTATGTTGATGATACTAATGCTAGAACAAAACAATACTTGGATGAACAAACCGCTAACATGCTCGACACCACCATGCGTATAAATTTCATGGCGTCAAATTTAAGGAATATTAATGGAGGAAGGGGAAGAACCAATAAAAGAGGTAACATTAACAAATAGCCGACTTAATTTACTTTCTCTTGATGGAAATGAATTTAATCAATCTAAAAGTCACGCCTTAAATGTGCGCGAGTTCGTACCATACATGTTGACCATAAACTAGATGTAAAGGAACGTGGGGTCGAATGGAAATATTGATAAATGGTAAGCAGCATTTTTGTCTTGAACCAGTAATAACACCGAGCGGAACTGAAATTGAGTTTTGTATATTTCCATTATCTGGATCATTAATCAGCACAGACGAAATTCAGTTCGAAGGACTTGGTGTTTGTGTTTAAAATTAGATCTATCATATAAGTAATTGATTCTGACCGACGTGTTGATGTTGCGCAATTTACCAACTGGGTATTGGACCAGCTGATAGAGGATGCTAACGTTTATAGTAATTTCATTCTACTTGAATATCTCCGTCGAAGTGGTGTTACCAAACCCATATATGAAATGAAAAGGGCATACACACCCAGAAGAGTAGATTTGTTAAAAATGAAATATTCTTGATGCAGAGATTTGAAGAAAAAAAAAACAACTGATATTTGTGCTAGTAAAAGAAGGCAAATTGATTAGATGTGCGTGTGCGTATTATGCCAGGGCGTGGTGAAATAGGACAGGGCCTGCCAGTCACGCAAAAGTATTATGCAAATATAATTTTATAAATGGAAGAGATATCATTGACCCTCACTTACTGACACGAAAAAATAATCGAAACGGAGCAATACCGCCCAGATGAAATCACCAAGAGAATCGCGTTACACAATAGTTGGTTGTAGATGCTGTTTATGGCCTAGCCACAGCAGTAGCTATTTCCGTTGGTGTGGCAGAACTCATGGCAAAAACAACCACTGTAGATGCACCAATTGGAATTGTTGTTGTGGCTATATCAATAATAACCGGAGTAATTTTGATAAATTTTACTTTCACGAATACGTGTCTATTTAGAATTGCTTTCCGCGGCACACAGTAGTCCCAAAACGATTAGTAAACTGCATTCTGTGGTTATCAAAGGTGAAATAATTACCATGGATGAGTTTGAAACGGTGTTAACAGAAGTGGAAAATCACGGACAACTCCAAGCTCACACAAGAAACCGTGTGGTTGCGGATTTACAAACAATAAAAGTTGAGTAAAAACATAAACAATTTGTCCTAGGCGGTTTTGCAGGTCACTGCTCTGCGTTACTGTACGACTCTAGCTGATTGCTTTGGCCACTTCACTTTCGTGGATTATCAAAGCTAATAATCCACAGGTTCCACCTAATGTGTGCCTTTCTTTCTAAAATTGTCATAAGTCCTGGTGGATAGAAGCTGCGACACATCTAAAACTGAAGAAGCAAAACTTCTATGATTATAAGGCTATGCAAGTATTGCTAAATTTCATTTCAGAAACATGAGTAAAAGAGCGTTTATATTCTTCATACAAATTTTGTTTCGGATAGTTCGCCATAATATTTTATCTAAGAGCTACTTCCGTTTTCAGTCCTGTTTTTTGGTCTATCATATAAGAACACTTCATCCTTAGAAAATGTATCGTTGCTAATACTGAATAACGTACCGTATGGGGTATATCCGAATATGGTACACAAGACCTTATTTTGAAAGAGAATTATTGCTAGAATATATTTTAATCTGTCATGGTGATCAAAGCACAGTCAACACAATAATATACATTACTTTATATAAACTTAAAAACTTCCTGAAATCCATAACTCTACCTAGGTAGTAGAATTTTACACAGGTCATATTTTTGTGCGAATGGATACGCAAAGTAATGTTTTAGGATGTCGTTGATAGGTAAACAAAGTGTTTTAATGTAATCTATAGGCTAACATATTTGAAAAATAATCATGTATGCAAATGTGAGAGATAGGGTGTAAAGATACAGTAGGCTCTTTCCTTACACATAATTTCTGTACTTAAAGTCATCATTATCCGATGTTTATCGATATTTTCCTTTAATTGGTTAACAGTGTTTGCAACTATCGTCTGTTGTTAATAGTATAAGACTGTCTTTAGCTTTATGGAGCTGAACATCTCACTGTAGGATTTCGTTAACAGCTACTCTGGGGTATAAGGGAAATACTATGTAAAAACTGTCCAGAACTAAAAACGAGAAGACATTCTGGAACATAAGGGGAATTAAGCACAGGATTTGTCTATGCCCCAGACTGCCTCAGAAATTTAGAGACAGTCTGGGCCAAAGGACAGAATTATCAATAGCCCATTGGTTTACTTTGACAGCCAATATGTGGCATAAGGGGAATTTGGCATGGGAAGGTAGTTTGGGGCTTAATGGAAAATGTGATGTTCAAATTTGTATCTACAATCCAAAGAAAAACCTTTGCAATCCAGCACCTGCTTTTTTATTACTAAACAAACACATAACTCTATTATCTCTTTCAATTACCATTTAAAACACCACATATGCAATCCAGAAACTGCTGTTGGATTATTATCCAAATGCAAACACTACAACCGAGCACTCTAGCTATGAGGTAAAAGTGTTTATGCACACGCACTTTAACAGAAACATCCAAACATAGTATTGCACACAAGAGGCACATACAAATACACGGGAGGCAGAAGAAGTAAAGGGGTTGTTAAGTTTGAGTTGTCAAATACAGAGATACATAAACAAATATGCATAAAACATAAAACAATTACTTTTGGAGGAAATAAGATTAGTATATATCTTTTCTAATGATATGGGCTGCCCTGAATAGAGCCGGTTGTTTTGGTTCACATATTTTAGTGGAAACACCTCCCTTGTAGGATTCTACCCCAATTATTTTTAGCGGTAATGGGCGATTTTAGTGAGGCCATCTCTCTTTGTGGATGACGTTACAAGGGGTAGCACCGCAGCTCCCCTACACTGCCCATGAGATGTTCCACCCTTTCAATCAATTCTATAGACTCTCTCAGTTTTCCTATTCTGCAGTGTTGGCTACTCATTCTTCTTGTCTGGTCGGCAGTGTTGGCTACTCATTCTTCTTGTCTGGTCGACGATGGGCAGCAAGACTGGTTGACGCAACGATTTATATGTTAGAAGCACAAACGTAAAGGAAAACAACTCCCCAAAGTAGAGATGAGCATGTGAGCGAAAGTCATTCGCAAGTGTAATACAGAATAATAAATCAGGAGAAATCACAGTCTAAAATAAACTATTATTTCAATAGTACGTGCTTGTGGTTATAAAGTGTATTATAAACGCTCCCATAACTTGTGTGTCATAAATTTCGCAGCCTTGATGATAATAGCATTTGTGTGCAAAAATTGTAGTGTTGTTTGTGAATAGGATGGTCAATATAACATCGATAACAATTCTCCCAGCTTAATTCTTTCAGCCAAGTTCTGATCGATACATGAGACTATATGTTGCTCTTGTTCTAACAATTTTGACATCAATATTGTATTTTTGTCTTCTTGGTCTGGATTAAAATATCCCCATCGCCTACATCCATAGATTTAATCTAGGATTCACTTCTCTCACACTGCTGATTTCCAGAGTATTATTATATTATGCATACAAGATGATGTTCACTGTGATGGCAAAAGCTGCAGCAAACATAAGTTCGAAATTAAGCTGACAAGCTGTTATTGAATTGAAATGTATCGCTGCCTTGATCTGAAGTGAAATCAAAGCCACACAAAGCATATCCGCCTGCATAATCGTCGCACGAAATGTTTTGGCTTCTGTTGGTATCTACTTGTTCTGTGGCTTCAAACAGAGTCAAGAAATGATCTCAAGTATTTGTTTCCTGGGCAAACTTAGTTTTAGAGGGTATGGTTCACAACATCAGGTCATATCGAGGAACCACTATTCTGGATACGTTGAAGTGTTGAAACTTGATGGTTCCGTTAAGGGCTGCATTACTGAAGATGCCAATATGCAAATGTTTCGGTAGTTGTCCTAGGAAAACATGACCTTCGACTTTGTTTTAAGATCCAGAGGCAATTCTGAAAGCTTTTCACTTCCACTCGTTGCAAACGATACATGGCTGCTATTCCGCTTAAATTACACCTGATGTCGTTTCCCACTATCAGTACAACTTCCCGTATGGTGCACGTTAAGTCTAGTACAAATCCACATAGCTGAACAACGAATGCATGAGATTGTTGACTGGAGCTACTCTGACATCTGCACCTGAATCGGTTCTTTCCACTTTCAGAACTTTGACATTCAGGTACAAGTAACTTGAAATCGATGTAATCATCGTTTTTTCCACTCTGACGTCAAACTTGATTTGGGGCTGATGTAGTTTAAAACTACGCTGGATGGAATTGTACCCACTGGTATTTATGCATCGTCATCATCGTGGGTGGCATGACACACATATTAAATTCTGACATGAAAGGCAAGAATCTCGGTTCATCATGTTTTTGTTTTTTTTTTCTCCTTTTTTATCAGTTACATATGAAACACGTCCAGTTATCCGACAGCTCCCGCTCTGCGTATTATCCCTTTTATGAATATGTTTATGATATCTGAAGGTATATTTTGTCATGATATCTGTTACAATTCTATTTCCACTAAACAGTTCAAACAAATGTTTTTTTTCCCCTCTTGAATAATATCTAAGTACAACATGAAAATGCCTGCAGACTTACAACAAGAATACAATAAACGTGAATGACTCCAAAATCGGAATGAGACTGATTGCTCAATTATCTCCTTATGTACACTATTACGACTGTATTTCGCAATGGACCCCACGTGACAGAGTACCCTATACATTTTGCGTCAAACTTTCCGAATCATTGTGACAAGGCCAATCAATGGGAAGTTATGGAATCCTTCTAGAAACGTTGAAACCCCGTCAGCCAACGAGAAACTAAGCCATAGGCGTCATTTAAGTATTATTATTAATCATTGTCAACACATACATAAGCATCGATTTATCCTTTGCAACACTGCTTTTAACAGATTCGGGTTACGCAGGCAAGACTAACTAAAGATATTCTGTACAGTTTACAGCCATGAATACAAATATAAAAATTAGATAAAATCATATGCCAGGAGTTACAAAATATATAGATGTACGTAACATCTTTAATAATAACGTTGACGCTATCAAATTACGATTTATTGAGAGGAAGATAATAGGAATGCGCATAATCATGGTGACCGTGATACTTTCCTCTTAAGCAGCATTCAGAAAATTCACTTTTTAAGGAACATCTCCGAATAACGAAACGGCTGTGGTTCCCACGAAGCTGTAATCGATATCATCTGAGTACACAAACAAAATATTTACTCCTTCATTCATTTCCACAGGGTAACGAAGATACCTGTAGAATCGATCGTTGTTGTAAACGTCTTTCCTAGGAGAATAGAAAACAATCCAGAACAAAAAGTAATGACAATTATTCCGACGTCAGAAAACGAAAATGCGTTTTAAGACGATGAACAATCTTCTGGTACTCAATCAGTACACTTTTGCTATCTTTCTCTAAGGATTGCCAAAGGGATCGTTGCAAACAGCTGTAATCATTTCGACCAGATCTTGGGCATTAAAATAATAGCCAACAGGAGTTCTCATTGATAGAGGATTGACAGGTGATGCATTTTATTCGTAGATGAAAAGATCATTTTAGTCCAACTCTTCTTGAATTTTTTCGTTCAGGATAACGACAATGAAAGTGATTTGACCTTTGTTAATATTGTGGTCTTGTATATATTGAATAATTTCAACCATAGACACTTCCCAATGAGTTTCTTGATCCGACTGTATGGATTCGGGTAATTTTGCTGTGAAATAGCATAAGCTATTGTTGGAAAACACTTCTACAATACAACCACTCAGTAAGATTAAATAAAATTAGTTTTCCATAGTTCAACGATTCTGGTTTCCAAAGAGTTACTCGATGTCAAAGTTGAATGATTTTCCAAATGTTCCAAAAGAGGGCTGCTGCGGTTGGTGCCATTGTGACGGAGGAATGGTCACCAGCATTTGTCACAAGGCTATAGATGTTGTTTTAACTATCCGAATATGTTCACAGAAAGGTCTGGAAGAAAATAACCAATGACACTGCTGAGTAAAATTGTCCACAACTGTTTGTCTTCTTTTCGTTCCAATTGCCAATGGAAGTTCCACTGTGACACAATACACCAAACAGATTTGGCCGAAAAGGCGATTTGAGTTGTAGGAACACGTTCGTCACGCCCCACTCACATAGGTTAATTTTGTAGTTGTTAAAGACAGGAACTCTGAGAAGGTATTTGATGCATCTAACAGCATCGTAGTCACTTTCTATATCTAGTCAATGACTTGTAAAGAGGCAATCTAAGAATAATAAATAGATTGACATTATTTCCAACATCAGTCCTTCAATACGGCAATTTGCCTACTTCACCTGTTCTTCAATAGGGTAAGAAAACGTCCACTATTAAAACTTTCACATCCATGTCATCCAATTTATAGATATGGGGGTCATGTTCACGTACTTGTTTAGTGCCAGTGTCACGAAACAATTTGATTGTCTAGTTAATCTTTGCCAAAATCGTGCTTGGGTTTTTCTTTCCAGTGCGAAACCAACCTCCAGATTTTAATACCATTTGTTTCTTTTGGGTAGTAGGTGACGTTAAAAACAATCGATTAAACACCATCGCTTCGTTTTCAGGATTTACTTCTTTAGGTGCACATCCAAGGCTATGATGGTTGCATAGATTTTAATCTTTAACGATGTATGGTAACACGTCGATGTTTTTGAGTCTTGATGTGTAAACGATTGACGAATACGTTCTCTCAACTTTCTTTGAATACGTACCATGACATTGGCTTTTGTCTCAGGATTTTCAGTAACGAAAGATGAATGTGTACTTTTAAAATTCTTTTTATAAAGCTTGGTTCAGAATTTCGGTGTCTATTTTTGCCATCGTAGAAGCCACTTGGTTTCAAAACCAGTATTAAATCTCGTTATGACTCCGAATGGGTTTGTGTAACGTGAACATTGATTGTACTTGTAACATTTGTCTCACATCTGGTGAACGTATACTGTTGTTTCGTTTCATCAGCACGATACAATCTTTGAACTCCTCAGTAACCAGAAGCAAGTGAAGGATTGTAATAAATGCTATATAAAAGTGTCCCCATGATACGGTTAGGTATGGATATTGCTTCGTCCGCTCCTCAAAATAAGTCACCCATTCTTAAAATAGAACGTATTAAAAACAGTACCCTCTAGCCTAGTATCAATAAAATCGTCGCTGATATTAAACAAACTAAAATAAAAAGGTCAGAAGGTAACAATATCAGATGACCGATTTCAAATACAAATACCTCGAGAACTATAATATGCCGAGTTAATTTTCTATCACTATAATATGCCGAGGTAATGTCTTCCTCAATGTTAAATTTATTGAGGTTGCATCGGACTTCTGAAAAGCAAGTCTGCAGCACCAAATGCAGGTCGTGAAGCTGAATTCACGGATGATAGGTTTTATTGACTTATTAGTATTTCGTAATCACTGCATCCCACCTCTCTCCGCATGGGTTTGAGTCTGAGGCTTGGCCAATGTGGGTATGTGAGAGCGTGCAATATCTTCTCGCCTGGGTTTTCCAGTGCTCTTCCTAACCAAGCTATACTGGCCGCCTTGTATAGACTACCATATGCTGAAAATGGCGTTAAACCTATAACAAAAGCATCAACTCTTCATATGTCAAAATTGTACAAACGTATTTACTTTTCGTTCTTAATAATGAACTGCGATGCGAATGGAAACAAGTCACGTCAGAATGACGACTTAAACTGATATAAAAATCATGGTATACTTTATCTGCGCAGTTAATACGTCATTTATACGAGCGAACATCATTACGGCGAGTATTAAAAGTATATAGCAATGTTTCATAATTGCTCCTGCGCCGCTTTAGAAACCAAGAGAACTGAGGAAGATTGAAAACTGCGTACCATGGTTTTACAATTCTAAATAATTATGGCAGCACGGTAATGATCAGGTTTGCATGAATTATCTAGAAAGGTTAAAATTATTACCTGTAGTTTGATTTGCATATTTTGCCATAGCGTGACGTTTTCCTTCCAATTTTGCAGCATTGTGTTTCATCTTGATTGATAGTAGTAATTAGACCCAGAGGATGTAGAGATTTACTGCTGTGTCTGAGGCTGAAAGGTTTGAAATTGTCTCTGAAGGAAAATTTCATGTGCATTATGATAATAAAAAACTTGGATTTTTTTTTCTTTACGTTTTGTCACAAATTGTGTTTTCTTTTTAACAGATTGTATGACCTCGAAACATACAAATCCGTAAATAGGGGTAGTTTCAAACTTTATGAGCGATGGAAAGACTTCTGGCATAAAATGAACGTCTATTGTACATGCTCCTGGTTTGTTGCAAGAAGTTTTCAAATTATATGTTAAGGTCAGAAATCGTTATTGGTCAACGGTCATCCTGGTGCCATGTAAACGAGGAAAAAAGCACAACTGAGGTCACAAAACGTCTTATCTTATACATCCACGTTTGACTTTTATTTTGAGTACAGGTGCTTTATTCTCTATTATTTCTGAATTAATGAATGAACGAAGGAAGGAAGGAAGCAAGGAATGAATGAATGAATCAAGGAACGAATAAAGGAATGAATGAGGGAATGAATCAAGGAAGTAATGAATGAAGGAATGATTCAATGAATGAATGATTACTTAATGAATTGCATAATTAGACAAATGTCTAAAAATGATGTGAATATATATTACTGGAAGAATTTTCAGTACTAACCTTAATGCAAGTTTGAGTGATGTAAAGAATAGGAATTGTTAAAATAAGCCGATTTGTTTCTGTGCTTTGTTTCATAGCTATCATAACATTGTTTACATTTTTGGTTATCCTCTATTTTGTACCATATGATTTTGCTATTCTATGCCTCATGAGGCCAATATTGAAATCCTTCATTCACTAGGAGCTACGGCAAGGGGATTAAGGGATTTGTGTTCACGATATTTATCATCGTCAGTTACAATCCGAAACTTAAATAGTCGGTTCCTTCCAAACCATTCAGTTTTTTTAACGTGAGCTTTGTTAGCGATGGTTGTGTGAAATTAAGACTTGCTTTTCTTTAACAAACTGTTTTGAGATTGAATACTGACCCCTTAGTATTAACACTTAACTTCTTCTTTAGGTCAGTAATGTTTATATAGGTCTGTTATGTTAATATAGGTCAGTAATGTTTATATAGGTCTGTTATGTTAATATAGGTCACTAATGTTTATATAGATCTGTTATGTTAATATAGGTCACTAATGTTTATATAGATCTGTTATGTCAATATAGGTCACTAATGTTTATATAGATCTGTTATGTTAATATAGGTCAGTAATGTTTATATAGGTCTGTTATGTTAATATAGGTCACTAATGTTTATATAGATCTGTTATGTTAATATAGGTCAGTAATGTTTATATAGGTCTGTTATGTTAATATAGGTCAGTAATGTTTATATAGATCTGTTATGTTAATATAGGTCAGTAATGTTTATATAGGTCTGTTATGTTAATATAGGTCAGTAATGTCTATATAGGTCTGTTATGTTAATATAGGTCAGGAATGTTTGGGCTAAAATCATTGATTAATTATTTGAGCTCTTGACTGAGCTCTGTATTTCATTAATCAATTCCTTAGTTCGCTTTCCATCAGGAATCTATGAGTTCAATCATCTTCCTTGGCGTTGAGTGTGTTCTCCATTTCGTTGTCGAAAACATGTACTCACTTTTCGATTGGTTGTAAATCCTGTTGCATGTTAGGTTTTTCACCCGTTTTTTTTTATTTTGTGCATTATTGGAATGACAGGAGAATCTCTGTCTGAACAAGTCCGTTGTCTCTGAAACGTTTTTTCTCTCCGTTTGCCACAATCTGCATTTGTAACATTCCAATAGTTCTTTTTGTGGCTCTATGGCTGACAGCTGTTAATTTACTGCCTCTTTCTCCATGTCTTGATAGTCCAAAACCTTTCATCCTCCAAAGACGCACTTGAGAATCAAGAGGTCTTTGCATAAACTATTAGCTGAATTTGTTAATTTACATAAAATCTCTTCAGTGTCCTATAGAGTTGTATTGAGGATCAAGTAGCAGGTAATTGTTTCATTTATATTGGGTCATTTCCATGCTCATCTACTGCAGCTGTCCTCTCAATGCTTGGAATGTCTCAGACATCACTAGGACCTCAGAGATTTGTCCCATCATGTTATACACGAAACAAGCTATTTCTATTGCGTAGAAAGCGTAGTGAAAAGGCAGTTGCTATGTAGTCAGTTATGAACTGGTGAAAAAAAAAAACACTAATTGGTTTTATGACTTCTTCAGGATCCATTTTTGACGACAGACCAATTTATATCTTTAATAACTTATTCAAAAGAGACTGTTGAATGTCGCATTTTAAATTGTCTTGATAACTGTGTTTGCTTTTGTTGTTATTTGTTTGTGGGTAACTCTGTGCAGTGTTAAATTTTCTGTCATTCGTGAACTGAAAAGAGTTAAGTTTCTTGTTGTACTAAACCCTTTTCAGTTCACCAATTTTCTTGTTGTATTATTGTGATTTTTTTATTCCATACATCTGAGGCAAATTCGAACATTAAAATCTTTTACAGCAACAACTGGATGTCGATAACTCTGAAGCAATGCTAATCTTTTTTTTAGCCAAATTTTAATCTTTCCATGTGCGTATCAAGAAAGATTAATTACAACTTCGTGAACTTGTGCATATTCTTTCGCCTAGCGCTGTAGTAGGCTTTTGTGTATTTTCTTTACAGGTTTAGCATTGGAGGTGGGGGTGGGTGGGTAGAATTTTGCGAATGTTTTCCAAGATCTCTACCGAGATCATCTCTACATTCATCATTACGCTACTCTGGGTACTATTCCTCTGGCCATTTTGCGTGCGTCGTCTATCTTGTTTTGATTTTATCTCTTGTTTTGTTCAACTTCCCTCAATTTTACAAGAAGATTTGGAAACACAATCGAAGATGATTTCTAGTTATCGGAATGATTAGTCGCATATCAATATGCCAAAGCAATATGTCCTGAAGTTCCAGTCTTGCAATATTACCTTGAAAAGTGAAAAGTAATTCGAAATCTAATTACTTAAATGTAAGGGGTTGATTTCTAAATATCAACTTAATGTTAAAATTGAAATATACATCCTAGTATGATCAACAAGAAAACTGAATCTATATCTTGCCAAAAGGAAATTAAAACATATAGTAAAAAATGAAGAGAAAAACTTAACCAATACTGCAAAGAGTAATTAAAAAGCCACGAATGAGGAAAATAGCAAATGAATCAATATAAGCGACAAAAGATGCTTCAGTGATCGTAATGTTTTATTAATTATCAACACAATAATGCGACTTTCACACGCATTAATACAAACATTAAATCAGGTTCCAAGATGAAAATACTAGTTATTCTGTACATTGGTTTCTGCTGTAAATAGCTAAATTAGAAGATGGTCGTAATATTGATCATTTCATTCCATGTACATCATTTGATTTCGTCTGATCGTAAGCAACAAAAAAAAAAAATAGTTTGAATGATCCGAACCAACAAACACGATACCAAATTTAAGCATTTGAAATAATGACAAAACGCCTTCTTGGAAAGGGATATACTGGAATAGAAACTTTGAGTTATTAAAGATTTCGAACTTCATTATTGATTAAATCTTGAACAGTTATTTAATTAACCCAAAATGGTAGATGGTGGGGAGGTTTCTGAAATACAAACATTTGCGCATGATTGTTATGAAATGCAAATATCACATCTCATAGAAGTCGATGACACTAAATCTTTTTAACATCTTAAAAGTGTATAGCTTGATAGTAGTTTTGACAATCGATGTATACGACAATTTTACAATGGGCATGAAAGTATAGGAACAATGGAAATTAAATGAGAGGATCTTTCATGATTCTAATGACGGAGATAACACTGGTATTTTAAATGAATATGGACAACACATGTTTTGACGCATTAAGGGTGAAATATGCCCAAAATCTGTACGATGATCCGGTGATGCACATGAATTAAAACTCAAACATATAAAGAAAAAAAAAATTACAATAAACACTTTTATGGTCAAGTTCAATAAAAAATCAAAACTGGGATCCCATTTTGTTAAAGAATTACAATATGTGAAAGTTTGCAAACTGATATCTCGTACCCATTTCTACCATTATGAAAGAATTTCAGGATTTCTTAAATAGATGTATTGTATATATCAAAGTTCTAAAGAATCGGTGCAGTGCACGAAAAAACTAATATAAACTTGAATCTTCAGTTTATCAAGAAAACTAATTATAGTACCTGACTAAATAGAGCAGTTGATACCAATAAACCCATCACCAACAGGTAAAACATTGATCAGACGATTAGTATGAAAAAGAAAATTATCTGGAGTAAAAGTATTACTCACTAGACAAGAGGAAAGTGTTATGCAAATGTTATAAAAGCCGTGAGCATCGTAAATACATTGTATGAGATCTACTGTTGAAGATATGAATAACTATGTAATAGTAAAATAATTTTTTAAAAAATCTAAAGCAAAACCCTTTTGAAGAAGCAGGATATGTTTTTGATTTCTTTCTTACCCGAATATGTTGTTTTACCTTTCTTTGCCATTATTATATTGGATATTTGCACTTCGATCGAAGGTGTAATATACTGAAAAATGTTCTTGCATTTCTTTTTATTCTGTCTCATTGATTTTAAAAGTATGAATCTATTGACAGGTAACTGAATGTGTTTATCCGTACCATTTATTTACTTTTTCTTCTGGCCTATTTTCATCAATGTCATGTTTTTGAGATGTTGAGTGCTTTTGTATTCCCTTATTACCTATCGTAATAGGTCAGCTCATTTTCTGGTTCAAAATTAGGTAAAATACACGTTCTAGCCTTAAACGTTCTGCAAAAACTTCAACTTTGGATGTTTTAATGTCTGAGGAAGTAATGAAGTCTTCACTGTTTTTCTTTTCCAGGAAATGCTTGACTTTCTTTTAGTAATGTTTTCCTTCATGAAACAATATTTTAAAGATTTTCGTTCCTTAAATGTTCGTCTATAGCGTTATTTTCTTTTGTCGTTACCTTTTCTTCGAAAGCGTTATTTTGAGAAAGTATCTATTGTTGTACTTCATCCATTGTTTTCCTTTCCACATACTTGCGTCCTTATACCTGTTCAATTTAGTGAATTTTGTTTTCTTTTTTCTCCTTATTTGCTCCAATATTTTGTTTTCATTTTTAGTCCTTTGTCGTGTGCTACTATAGACTGATTTTTGTGTAAATAACTGCACTTCTTGACCGTAGAAACGATGACTTCAGTAGCTGCAACTGTTAATTTAAGAACATCTGATATTGCCGTTTATTTAGAAACAACACGTACAGATCATAATTTAGTCTCATAAACTAACACTAGGTGATATCAGCAAGCCACAGAAAAACTACATGGGGCAAATGTCTTTATTTTGCTAACAATGCATCGCGCTTTTTAAATTATTCCAAACGTAAGTAGAGTCCAGGTTTAAGTCGAAGTTTGCCATTTCTATAATTGCGTTTGCTTCATCTGCTTCAAATACCGAGTCACCACGTGCTGGTTTAATTAAAGCGACGTTTACCATAAATTCTATCCCTTTGGAATTGAATCATTTAGCTCCACCCCATAAAGATTATGAGATCTTCAAGTTGTTGCGTGAATTTAGCCTAATAAAAGTTTGTTCATTTACCCACACCAAATAAGGATTTTATTCTTTCTTCATACTAAACCGTTTAATAAATATTGGTACTTCGGTTAACATTATGGTCATTGAAAGAAATCTGCAATTTTTTTTTTTCTGAAACACTGAAGCAGAAAATTCCTGTTGCTTTAATTATTTTCCTGAATATCGTTTACTGACACATATAACTTTGATTATACTTTCGTCCAATCAAATTTATACACATCATCTCGCCAACGAAACAGAATTCGTGTTAATTTCATGAAATGTTTCTCTTACACTTCTAAATTTTGCAAGGTAGTTTTATGACATTATTTAAGTCTTGTTTAAAGAACCTTATTGTTCGTTCTTTTAACCTTTCGCTGTACTACTGTCGTCTTCAGGGTCTGGCTACGCATTTAATTTTGTAATTCGTAAAGTAATCGCGTCGAGTCAGACTGGTGTAGTAATTTGTTCGGTAGCACCCATTTTGAACATTGTCTGATGAGATTTTCTCAATTTATCAACTGAATTTTTGGGGAGGGGGACTAAAAAATGTATTGTGGTATTAAATTTCATGATGGTCAGATCTGTCAAAGTGTATTCTATTTATCAATTTTACGAATTAACGGTGACTCATTGGGCTGTTGTGAACCGAATTCTGCAAAGGTCAATACGTAAGTGCGATTTAAAGTTTCATGTTCTATTTTTTAATATGTATATATATATATATATATATATATATATATATATATATATATATATATATATACACACACACAAACAAATAATACTATCATACAGGTTAGAATTTGCAATTCCTACTCTAGAGAGATTCGAACGCAGATGTTTAGTCGTGATGGAATATGGGCTGGTGTGTGCACGCAATGCGATGGGTGCCGTTTACCCGCGGATCTGGGTTCGAATCTTCGTAGAGTACGAATTAAAAATTCTCTAACCTGTATGATAGTATTGTTTGGATTAAATATTAATTCTGCCAACTAATATCAAGCATTCTTCTATAGAATCCATACATAGCTTTAGCGGATTCATATCGACATGCTAGCAGGTATACATATATACAGATTATTGCATAATGTCGGTACTATGATAGACGGAAAGGTTTTTGAATTCGACTTGCTTTGGAAATAATACGGTGCACATTCAGACAAGACAGCAACTTTGCTTATATTTGTGTAGAAAATGGTAGCAAACTTCATCTATCTAAAAAGTTATTTACAAAGTATCGTTCATTTCAAACAACAGGGAGAACTGCATTCCAATTTACGTATCCAACGACGATGGTTTCTTTGCAAATGACACCTGCATGAACGTGCCACGTTCAGCACCGGCGTTGGACGGGGACTGCGAGCAGCAGTAGAGCTGAACAGACCACTTGGCTGAGACCTTATTTATAAAAAAAAAGGTTCCTACAGGGGCTGAAAAAAAAGGTCAATAACATAAACCGAACCTCCTAACTTTTATTATTACCATATAGTTTGAAAAACGGATAATAAATCGTTTGGGTTAGCTCATTTCCGTTACTTTTTGTTGACGTATTTTTTTCAGATTTTTATGCGATTTGTTTACTCGCGGGTTACTCAATTTTTATCGTTCAGCTCTACTGCTGCTGTAATTTTATCCAAAAATTATATCAAGTCCTTTGCGATATCTTGACCTAGGATCATGTAAATTTATCGTTACAAAACCAAAGGGAGCAGCCTGTGCTTTTGAAAAGAAATTTTTAAATTTGTTCATGTCCATGTCGCCTGAACACCAAGTATAATAAATATTCTGCAGCGTATGATTATCAACTCCGTTGAACACAACCAAAATATTGCAGTTGTCTCTGATTACTTTTCGAATTTGTGTATAACGCTGTGTAACATAAATCACGTCTGTGTTTTTGTGACGGCCTCGTGAAAATATTCTAGCTGGATTTGATTGTTTGTCCAGCATGACATCATCATACACTACTAAATTATTAATGAATCCATCTAGATCATCTACGGATGGCGCTTCATCAATATCAGTAATAAAGTCTATGACATTGTCTTCATGTAACGATTTTGCGTTTTCATTAAGATCTTTAAGTACTTCGTAACATCGTGGATCATCTACAGATGGTGCTACTAAATATAATTTATCCCACTTCAGCCATCGCATTATTAGATTAAGCAG
Source organism: Megalonaias nervosa (assembly GCA_016617855.1). Classification (NCBI taxonomy): domain Eukaryota; kingdom Metazoa; phylum Mollusca; class Bivalvia; order Unionida; family Unionidae; genus Megalonaias; species Megalonaias nervosa. The sequence goes on from JAECUM010002498.1 coordinate 49,129, forward strand.
TAATTGCGTCTTCCCACTTCCAGATGGGCCTATTATAATCATTCTGATAGAACTCGGAAGCGCTGGATGGTGTTTTACTGGTTCTTGTTTTCGTGTGGCAGAAAAGTCAATTATATCCATATAATAAATAACGAGTCTATATTGTGTTCGATGCAGAGCACCTACCGATACTACTGAATTAACGACAATAACAACAAAAAATAAAAGACGAGCACTTACAGGTAAGTGTGTGAAATGTGGTACCAAGAAATATAAATTTATTCCAACAAAGACAGGTGGGGGTGATATCGCTGCTTCGTTAGGAAAATTACCGGGAACTCCATGGGCTAAATATACCGGTGAGAAACATCTACCCGGATATAATTATTGTGGTCCAGGAACTCGACTTGATATCAGACTCGATAACCAAGATCAACCAAAACCAGGAGAGTATCCAGTAAATAAGACTGATCAAGCGTGTCGCGTTCATGATGTCGCGTATAAAAGTAAGGATTTGCAACACCGACATCTCGCGGATGTGAAATTGATTCACGCGTTAAATTCTATACCTAATAAATCTCTCAGAGAAAAATTAGCTAGTTTTCTAGTAAAAACTGCTATGAAAGATAAACTGGTGCTAGGGGCTGGCAATTAATTATATAACTATCATAATGGAATCTGTTTATTATTCCCCGAGAGGATTCTGGAGAGGTAAAGCAGCTATTAGTAAACTCGCCGAAGCAGCAAAAGTTTCATGTGATGTCGCTGCATCATGGTTAGCACGACAGGCAATATGGCAAATCTTCCTAAGTCCACCTAAAAAAATTCATTACGCGCATTTTGATGTTAGTGTCCCTAATGAAGTTCATCAAGCGGATATACTGTTTTTACCACACGATACCATTAAAACACGTGGACGAAAATCACGCACGTACAAATACGCGTTAACTGTCGTTGACATTGCGCGTAGATATAAAGCGGAGCCATTATCAACGAAAACAGCATCTGAAGTTGCATCTGCGTTTGAACGCATTTATCAACGTGGTGGTCTACGATGGCCACGGTTATTACAAGTTGATCCCGGTAAAGAATTTCTTGGAGTAGTATCATCGTTGATGAAGAAACATAACGTTAAAATCAGGCGAGGACATACTGAAATTCATCGTGATCAGGCAATCGTTGAACGATTTAATAGAACACTTGCCGAGCGGTTATTCGGATATCAATATGCAAAGGAAATATCTACTGACTTCAAAGATAGATCTCGTGAATGGGTTGCAAGATTACCGAGTGTGATAGCTGTGTTGAATAATAAAATTACTCGTGCAACTTCCATGAAACCTTCTAATGCGATCAAAAAATATATATATACCCAATGGCTACGGACAACGACATGAATCTTTCTCTCAACCAGTATTAGGTAATGTTACAGTTAGATATTTATATGAACCTGGCGAACTTGAAGGCGGTAAAAAAAAGAACAACCGATCCTATCTGGAGCGTGACTACACATAAAATTTCTAGCGTGGTTAGATCCACTGGTAGACCTCCAATATACAGACTAGATTCTACAGCCCCTCAGCGTGGATTTGTGCGTGAACAATTACAAGTAATTCCTGAGGATACGCAATTACCACCAAGCTCAATTTTGTAAACGTCCAGAACCTCGACGTCGATTACAATCAAGACAAGTCAGCATTACATTTTCACGTGTATGACCAATATCACTATTAATTCTGTCTACGGTAAATTGTCTTGGATTCGAACACTGCCATAACATATTACAGTTGCAACTTGCGCAATGATTATTTTGTAATTGTTTTAATTTTATAATAAATTCAACATCAATATCAAAATCACGATTATTTTTTTTGTCACACTGCTTATAACCAGATAGTTTTTTTCTTATTACGTCATTATTAACAGTTTGATTATTATCTTCTATAAAATTCATAATAACCCTATGTAGTTGAGTTATTCTTCTAACACGAGATACGGCGAGATAGACTAAGTTTGACCATTCGATCCGATCATCTACAATCCAGATTTTAGTATCAGTTATAGTTAATCCTTGTGATGAGTGAATCGTTATAGCGTATCCTAACACCCACGGTGATTTATTCATACTCAGCGCATTCTCAACGACATTAATATCGACTAAAACAATGTCATTCAAGACAAGATTCTGTACCCGGACATTTTCAATGTCTCCACCTGGTATTTCAACTTCAATATTCTGTCGTCGAGTATCTGCTGGGCGATAACACAAAGGTACAGGTAGATCTGAAAATTTTTCTTTATGTAACAAAAATAATTTATCCTGTAGTTCATCACGAACTATCTTTCTACTCGCGACTATTAAATCAGCGGGATTCCATAAAGTCCAAAATTCATTCACAGAAGTCTCTGGAATTACTCCTCGCATTATCTCACATTGTTCTCTGTCTGGTTGAAGTCTGATTAATCTTTTAAATTCCTTCAGCGGTTCATCAATAGCTCTATGGTCATCATTTATTTCTTCATAATAATCTACGTTATTCTTCAGCCATTCATGTGGAGACTCTCCAACAAAGGGTGGTGGTTGACCATGATCGCCGCACATAATTACAGCAGTATTCTTCAATAACAACCAATCAAGAAATGTTTTTAGTGTTTCTAACGACACCGTGCATATCTCGTCCCATATAATATATTTAGGTACATATTTTTCACCCATCCGCGATGGAGTCCATGTGTCTCCGCACCATCTAAAGAAACTGTGATATGTACACGATTTTACTCCTCGTTGCTTTATTTCTCTAGCAAGTTTGTGCGTCGGTGTTAAAACAATCGTATCCGAATTATTATTTATAAATAAATTAATTACACGAGTTGTTTTACCTGACCCTCCACACCCATTAAGATAAATGGTTTTATATCTAGATACAGGATCGTACAGAGATGGTGCAGATGATTTTGATGTTTGATTATTATTTCTGTAATATATCTCCGCAATTTCAACATCGGCAGATTCAGAATAACTAAATATATTTTCTTGTTTTATTCTCCATGTCCCCCATTCACCATTACCGAGTTTTAGTAAATCTTTATATTTTTTATGTACATAAAATGAATCCGTAGCGACTCTGACAGCGTGATGAGGAAATTTATTTATCATCGATAGTAGGTTTATCGAAACATAAGCTAACATCGAAGATCTTAAATGAGTAAATTGTGGTGAGTCGCCATCAAGGTAGCTCACAATGGTACCTAGTTTTGTTCCATCTGATAAATAAGCATTACATCTGTTTATAAACGTATTTTTTCTCAGTTGTATCAGCGATTATAAAATCTAGTTCAGCATCGTCCATAATCAATCTTGTACACGCTCGTTTATAATCGTATGAACCACCTTGAGTAAATTTACCGATTATTTTTCTACCGAGATCTTTTGCAAATTTCTCATCATGTTCATTCCTGCATTTATTTATTTTAATAATATGATATTCATCAATATCAGGGAATTCTTTTCTGGTATCATCGATATTAAATCTGTTCGGTTCTGGTAACCAAACTTGCTTCTGTGAACTATACGATATAATCGCTTCAGTTACTCTCAACGATATTAAAAATCCAGCATCAAGCATATACCGCAATAATACTATCGGAACCCAACATCGCTCTGAAAAATGTCTTCCAAACCAAGCATAAGTAATCAGATGGAGATTTTCTGCAAATTCGAATAATTCTACATGAGCAAATCCGGTTAAGTCAAAATCTGGTAAATATCCGTTTATCGCAACCCTGGTCATGTCATGTGTAGGATGTCCGAATCTCTTAAAGTACTTAGAACATACTCCATATCCAAGAAAACTACCAGGATAACACGCTACCATATCAACTGAGATAACATCACTATGGTTATATTTGGTGTTCCATAACCCACCATGACCATATTCTATACAACTTTTCTTGACATCTTCAAGGAATTCCGATCGTGTCGTTTTCCATGAATTTTTCTCCTGAGCGAAATGGGCAGCAACCGATGGTACGGTAAAGCAGTTATTCAATAATTGTCCAACTATGACATCATCAGAGGTATATTTCAATGCAAGATGTTCCATTTCTTCATGGAGAGATTCTATACGATAAATATCACCGTTAGGCCGTACAAACTGATCGTAATGATTATATTCCGAACTCTGAAATAACCAAACAGACACAGGGTCGTTTTTGCTGATATTTTTAATAAAATCAAAAATGTCACCGTTATAAAATTTAATTTTTCTATCTCATGGAAATATCGTTACAGCATTAGTCCATGCATGTGCATTATGATCAATAATATCTATCGGAGCTCCTCTTGATTTATATTTCGATTTATATAAAATCTCTCCTGTCAGCGTTTTTACTGTTATTGGGAATTTTAATTTCTTTTCTAGCTCAGCGACATCCTTAATAGACGCTCCGGTATCTTTAACGGACTCTGCCCATTTGTTTATTTTTTTACGTCTTAAATCTGTTAAGCCATTACCACGTATCGCATTTGTAAAATGTTCTGTAACTCGTTCAGCTACGCAGTTTATTCTCGATATTTTCATAGGTTTCAGATCTGTAATATTAGGTTTATCATTCAGCGGAAATATTCCGTATACAACTGCAGTTGCTGGATAACTCTGTATATAATAGGGTTTATCAATACCAGTAAGTATTCCTGGCTTAGATTTATTACTTAAAAGAACAATATTACCCCCGGGCTGCACACGGACTGGATCACGCTTATCACGAATAATCCAGATATCTTCTTCTGTATTTACAATAAATTTTATTAAAATAAAATATTTTTGATTATCAAGGTGATTAATAATTACTTTTCCTCGTTTGTCATTCATCATATTAATAATATTTCCAACTCTGAATGTTGACCATGCATGAACTGCACCATCGTCACGAAATTCCTTTTTTGCTTCATGAATGCGTTCGATTACCATTAATGCCAGATCCTGCATCGAAGTACTAAGTTTATATTCTGATAATCTGTCAAGGTCAAATCTAGTAGGGGAAGGTTCAATAACGGATAATTCCTCCATTATAATTAGGGCAAGTATATATTTAATTGAACATTAATCTTTTGTATATGATTGAAACACAAAACAAATGTGCTTGGCTCAAAATTGGATATACTTCTACTTGTAATAAATCATGCGTGAATGAATATTGTAGTTATCATATGCAATGTGTTAGAAATGGAAGTCTAGGACCAAAACCGTGTATTGTGTGTAGTGCTGGAGTGCGAGGAAAAACTCAACTGTGCGCGCAATGCGGTGGTAAAAAATACAGAGAATTAAAACGATATTATGACAAAAAAAATAACGCTGACTCTCCTATAAAAACCGAAGAAGATTATTTGGCTAGATTTTCAAAAAAAATAATGATTTAAACAAATAGTATTATATATAAATGGAACAAAATGAGTTTGTGTCACATCCAATCTTTACCAATTATGAAGCATCCCGAGATGGTGTGATTAGAAACTGCAGATTGAAAAAACCAGTAGGTAGTGTTACCAATACTGGTTATCTTGCGTTTAATACCAAAGGAAATAAACATTATCGCTCTAATATATTCGTATTTGAATGTTTTTATGGAATGATCAAGAATGGGTATGTGGTTGACCACATCAACGGCGATAAGCTTGATAATTCACTTGGAAATCTACGTATTATCACGCAAAGTGAAAACTGTAAGCTTGGAAATACAGGAAGGTGTAAATTATACGGAAAGAGAGCTATTAAATCCATAAATGCAGATGGTGAAGAAATTGTGTTCAAGTCAATTAATTCTGCTGCCAAATATTTTGACATAGTACCACCTTCAGTACAATACGTGGCAGAAAATATACAAAAATCTGCCTTTTCCAAGGGATTTTTGCAAAAAATAAATTTTCAATACATTTAGTCTACCGTATTTTTAATGTTACCAAATGATTAAGCGCTCCGTCAAGCATAATGATAAATATCGTAGTTGTCCGCTTATACGAGTTAATGTCAAAAGCTGTCCTGATTGTCCATATTTTTTATTGTAAAAACATTTCAGTGAATTTGGATCTCAAGTACTGCAAATAAAAATAATTTTTATAAATATTTAGTCGTTTTTTTATTTCGTTAATTTTGTCATGAAAACTGCGTTTTTTGTTTGAAAATCTCATTTTTTATGTGAAAAATGACCAAAAATCAATGAAAATCAGTCAGAGTTTGATAAATTCTGAGGGTGAAAACCCCAGGGGGGTTAACGGGAATTAGCATTACGTTTTTGATTTATCGATGAAAAACTGATTTTTTATATATTTTTGTCGTAATTCGCTAACAGAAATCTATATAATACAAACAAAAGAACTGGAAAAAACCAGAAAAAATTGATTTTTGATCGATAAATCAAAAACGTAATGTTAATTCCCGTTAACCCCCCTGGGGTTTTCACCCAACGAATTTATCAAAGTAGTGACGTTGTCACTAACGAAAAACTTTGCACAACGGGTAATATTGTACTTGATACCTACTGAAACATAATGATTGGGATACAATATACTAAGCAGAATGTTAATTTTCCCAAGGGTTTTGTTTAGCCATAATTACAGTCACTGACCCTGTCATGGGTTCATCTTCATCGCTCTCAGCGTCATTATCATTTTTTACAGAATCAGATAGCATAATCTTTCTTAATTGCATTACACGATTATCCACAATCTTTTTTCTTTCGTACTCGTGAGATAGTTCGGATTTAATATTTTCGATAGAACGTGCAAGAGGTGCAAATAGCTTTATCTGATCGTCGTTTACCATGGCTAGTGATTCAAGCATGGCTTGATAAATTAATTTTATAAATCTGTAGTTTGAAGATAATGTATATTTATTATCAAATTTTTTCTGTTGCAGTAATTCAAAATCACACATAATTTTCTGAGGGTCGAGATTATCAGATATTTTTATTTCATTATGTTTTAATTTTTTAATAGCAGAAATAATATCATTGATGTTTTCTTGGTTCATTATATATATAATTTATATATTTAATATAAAAAAATATTAGCTCCCATGACTTTCTTTTTTTTTGTTTTGTCAGGGAGCTGTTTTGTTTGTGATATATGAAATATATACAGATGGTTTATGATTTTGAACTGCACAAACATAAACTTATCCTAATGATTGTATGGTTATGAATATATACAGATGGTTTATGATTTTGGACGGCACAAACATAAACTTATCCTAATGATATATGAACATGAAATATATACAATGGTGATGACGGGGGAATCTTGTCTACGTCCAACAAATTTTGTACACTCTCCCCCCATACAAAACCCCGGGAGTGTAAAACGTACACCCCTCAAGGGTGTATGATAGGAGAGTGTATTTTGTCTGTTGTGGATATCGAGGAAATTCTCCGGGTTCCCCCAATTAAATAAGCATCAGTCGCAAATGCAAGATAATATCTTTAGCATTTTTGGAGACTCGAACACGCGAGAGTCTGTAGAGCTTCGATCTACGTCCAACCGTCTTACCATTTCGGCCATGGTTCTCTTATCAATAATATAATTAAATTTAAGTATATATATAATATTTATGCTGTCTCACAGAACTTGTATTACTAATAGAATGTGGAATTGTACTTCAGAATTTCATAAAATAATTTTGCACGCATAAAGTTATAGTTCGTTAAGGTAACAGACAGACGGATTAATATACACGCTATCAACTGAGCTATCGGATCTTGTTATTGAAAAAGTTAGCATGTGTTTACCAATGTGTCAGTCATATCGTTATTCCTAAAAACTACAATATTCTTAACAAAAACCACATTTTTCTGTCTAAAATGAGATTTTATATTTCTAGTTTTCCAAAATATATATAATTCTGTACAACACTGAGTCTATGCGTGCAGCTGATATTGATTTAGTTATAATATATAGCGGTCTTAAAATAACTTTACGCACGTTATGGAATAATCAATATGCAGCCACAACTTTCTAGATTACGGATTTTATGTAAACAAAAGAATAAACATCCGGATAAAAATGCTCTATGAGCGTACATACAGGTTTATATTAAGAGATTCGTTTCTCGTGTCCAGAATGTTTCCTGCCTGGTCAGTGAGTTTGAAATTTATTCTTGTCAGAAATGGATTATGAACTCGCAGGTAAACGGGGTTAATTGGTTCTGCCACAATTAGCCAGCCTGGTGGAACAATCGGGCTAAAACTGAATAATATGTACCCTTGCTCCGCAGTGCCACTGCGGTGGTTAGATTTAGAAAGATCTACCTGATAGCTACCTTCAATAATATCACATACCAGATTGACTGCAATTGTTGTTGTTATGTTTACAATACCCGGTGATATATGTCTACCGGCACCAAAGGGGTTGTTATTGTGTTTTAATATAGCCGGTGGTGGGGCTATTTTTTTCCACGATTCAATTACTCCCGGATAATATTCTTCAATAAGATCATTTAATGATTTCTTCATTTCAGCGTTATTTAAATCTGGTATAACAAATGTTTGTAAATTTTTTCTGTTATTTTATAATGATTAAGAAATACTTGTTTAGATTCTGGATTTGTGTAACGATTTCCATCGAATTTAGTCGCAGTGTTTATAATACTTCGATTAACGATGTATAAATCGAATAAGATACCATTTAAATGTTTTATTGACTCGATTATTTGCTGCTTTACACTTTCATTATAATGTTGAGATAATGAAATAAGTAAATTTCTTAAATCATTAAATATTTTATCGTATTCGTGTTTAAGAGTATCTAAAAAATGTTTAATAAATCTTACATCAACAGTATAGTTACTAATCTTCGTCCTGGTGTCTGTGTTAACAATAAATAATGCTTTATTCAACCTGGGGATTCTTTTACCGTCAAAATCGGTAAAATAATATCTATCTTCGTTTGGAAATCCAAATCTTGTATTACTCCATGGTTGGTTTTTTCGATATTCTGGATCTTTAATGAATTTTTCTTCACTCGTTTTAAATTCTTCTAGTTTTGGTTCTGAAACTCCATTATAAACAGGTGCGACATCAGGCCATCCTAACACTGATCTGATCGAACTCTGATAAATATCTACGAGGTAATCAGGAGAATTTATTTCAATCGCCGCTGATAGTGTTGGTTCATAAACAGTAATCGCTATTTTAGATTCTTTCCCTGTGATAGATTTAATTCTGCGTTGGAATTCATCATTAATCTGTTCTATTTGATAACTGCCCGTTGAAATTCCAACAACTTGCCAATCAGGTGTTCCATCCGGTTTATTTTTATTCGCAAATACCAATGAATTATTTGGTTGTTGTCCACCAAACGGTTTTGATCTAATATTAGGCCAACTATAATAAACTCGTAATTGCGCTAATGCTATTTCCTTTGCTGGAATTGCAGTCGGAAAATTAACGCTAAATTCAGGATTGGTTGAACTTAATGATATCATAGTAGTTTTTGACGGCGTTGTATTAGCTACGATCTGCTGTAATAGTTCGCGCGACTCTGACATTATTATTATAGTTATTATTTAATTCTCCATCTTTCCGTCACTAGAGAACACATCGCGTTCCACTATGAACGCTTCATCGTAGGTTTTCATTATCGTTACGAACTCCTCATCGGATATTTTACCATCACCGAGATACGCTGAAATATACGAGCATAATTTAATGTATGCGGCTGTTGCTGTGTGCAATTTCATCACGTACTCGTTTAGTTTATCATTCGTACACGTAGATATTTTTTTAGAGATAATACTGAAAATACCTGCGCATGTTGTTGCCGTTGAAACTATAATCGTTACAACTGCAGGCGCTGTCATCGTTATTGTTGATAATAATAATCCACTTCCAGCAATAACAGCAGAAACCGAGTATACCATTATATCAATAACGACCATACGACGACGATATTTTTTTACCTTTATCGTGTAATCATCGATGATATTTTTTAGTTTGGTTTGACACTCACATACTTGAGCGTATCTGTGACGTTGAACGTCGATAAATGATTCTTGATTCATTATACTTATTTAAATAACTAATTCAGGAATTTCGGCTACAAACTCAATACACCACCAATAAGTCGCTGCGGTTAATTTTTTATCATTCGCTATTAGCATAAATGTTTCTTCAGTATCTTTCTTTAACACTATAGACACAATTCCAGAAAAATCATCGGTTGAATGACGCCATGGAAATGTGGTAAATATACTGAATTTTGCACTACTAAATACGGACAGTCTGTATACACCAGTAACCTCTGCGGTATGTTTAAAAGTGTTATTTTCCTGCGACCATGTTGCTTTTCCTGATGCGACTGTGTACACAATATTAATGATCTGTTTGTGAGGAATTTTAACGAGATTAGTTTTTTGAATAATATTAGGAATACCACTAATGATATCGTTGAGTCTTGCGTTAATGTCAGCGAGATTAATAATAACAGTAAGTGGAGTTCCAAAAAATTCATTAATAGATCTGTTTACATTTCTACGAAAATTTAAAAATGTTTGTACGTGATTAAAATATTCAGTTCTAAATGAAGCAATTCCATCATTGATAGTCGTTAATGAAGTAGTTATTGGAATTTCCTTATCGTCGACGTATTTCTTCGTTGCAGCGCCAAAATCTGTTTCTGGTGTTCTGAGATTATTAATACCATTATTATTCATGTCGAGAAATGCACGCATTATACCACCGCGCACTGACACGTACTTGGATTCTTGATCGTCGACGTATTTTTTTGTTGCTGCGTCTGTATCTGCGATTGGATCTCCAAGATACGTAATTTTTCTTCCTGATATAATAATGTCACCGGTAAATACATCACCAGTTTTCTTAACATAATCGTTAACCGACTTACCGGAATCCTGTATTTTACCATGATCAGTGAAAGTAACGACATTATTAACAACCACGTTGGGAATTCGTACAAGAACATCTAGTAGTTGTATATTACTCGTTTTTAATCGTCCTTGTTTATCCTGAAAAACGACGACTTCATTATGATCCACACTTGTGATATTTAATAAATCATCGATTTCATTTCTGAGCTGATCGAGAGTTGCATATTTAGATAAATCGACCTTCTGAGTTTTACCTGAGGATCTTCCATAAATATCTACCATTATATTTACTGATATCAGTTTAAGTATTATGACGTAGTGTAGTGAACGCGTGCACGACTTTATGAGGCGGTGCTGTTGATTTTGATACAGCATCAAGCATAGCGAGGGTTTCACGACCGCATATTGGAGGATCAGTTATTTTTTGTGTTGGTAGCGTTGAATACCAGATTGGAATATCGCCGGTAACGTACCTTAAAAATTCTTTTGGTGGTGCTAATCCATACGAATCGAAATAAATAATTCCACGTGGATCAATTGCATATGCGACCCAGTGCGTGCCTGGGCCAGAATTTTTATCGAGATTAATGATACCGGTTTCATGTTGCATTGCAACGGTAGGTAATTGATCGCGCATGAAAACACCTCTGAAATTTTTTATTTTTAATTGCTTAGCAGCATTAAGTAAATCAAAATTGGACATGGGTGTTATTAGTAAACTGTCCCTGGTAATCTTAGGCCTTTTCCGTACCAGTGTGGGGTCCCTGGTAATCTTAGACCCTTTCCTTTTTTTTGATTCCTTGTCCGGTTGCTTTCTTTAACGCCATTCCAGCAGCTGTTCCAACAGCACCTAATGCAGCTGCTTTTGCAACAGCTGGGGCTGCAGCTGCTATTAAAGCTGGTATAGCTGCGAGAAGTGGAAATATACCACCCGATTTAGCAATGTCTTTGATGGCGCCCGCAGAAAGATTAAGTTTGACGCCTTTATTTGATTTTTTAGCATCATTGAAGTTTTTGAACTGACGCTCGGTCAACGATAGTTTATTTGCACCGGTCATCTGTTCTCGTTTTAGCGATATTTTTATTCCACAGTTATTTTTGATGCTGATTGCAGCTTTTTAATCTGACCAGGAGTCAGACTTACACTAACGTGATGATATGACATTATTAATATTATGAACGATCTAATTACGTGTTTATTTACATATTTTCTACTGGAGCATCAATAACTCTCATTCGTCCACCAACACCTTCGAGTAACATCGATTTATCGCTGAGTATAACGGCTATTGCTCTGTAATTAGGGATATTTACAACATCTCTATTAACACGAGCTCGAAAATGAATATCTACAACAGATTGCCTTGTTAAATCTAAATGTTCTAGTGAAAAGTAATAAATCGGATACAGCGTTGTAAAATCTAACTGAGATATTTGTAAACCAGTATCAATATTTTGATCACGTCCCATGAACGACATTAATCGATGATATGCACGTGCTACATGATTTTGATCGAAATTTAACAAAATATCCTCGGATGGTTCCTGGTGTCCATTTATCCTTAATGAAACCTCAGAAACACCAAGATTGTCAAATATCATAATACTAAGATTTTGTTCGTTTATTCGTGCAGTATTTTGAAACGCAATAAATATATGTTTTGGTGCAGAAACACCTTGTTGAGAAGCTATCTGCCATGTAAATAAACCATTAATATTACTCTGGATAGCATCTGTGGTCATAGTCAACCATGACAACGTTGATTTACCGCCTTGACTCATAAAAGATAACAACCGGTCTTCTTCAGATATTGACGGAGTCATCACTGGCATCCACAGGGAAAGTTTTGTTAGTACTACTATACCAGGATCAGTACCGGGGAGTCGCCAGATTGCATCATTGTCTGTGCCTTTTCGTACTAGTACAACTGTGTGTTTGGCTCCGAAAATGACTTTTCTAACATTTCTACAGAATCCAAAGATATGTGACAGTGGAATTGCACATGAAAATACTCTTCTTCCACCACGCAACATTGCTCGACGTGATCTAAATCCTAAGTTGAAATCTGGATCTACATTAATAATCATACTTTGCACATCCGCATCGGCGTTTCTAGCAAAATTTCTTGGTCGTCTTATTTCATATTGTTGGTACTCTGGAGAATCAGTTGTATCCTTTGCAAACATCATTGATGGACCAGATGATCTTGAGTAATCGTCGCTGTATCTTGCAAGACCCAATATCGTCGTGGCAACGTCGACTTCCTTCTGGATTGATTCAATATTTTTTCCGTCAATCATGTACGTAGCGCTATCAAATCACGCCATAATACCATTATTAACAAAGCCGACACTAACATCAGCGGCGTATGGTGCTGGTGCTGCAGGATTAACGTTATTTAAAATTTCACCTTCTACTTCAATAAATGCCTCAGCGGGTAGGAAATATCTACTTGTATCTTGAACCTGTAGTTCAATTCGTCCACGCTGATCTGGAATTCGTGCGTCGTAAGAATAATACTGATAATCGCGCACAGACTCATCTTTGAGAACTGGTGCATCCATGTCAAACGCGGGGTCAGATACGCGCTTAAACATCTTTATTATTATCGTCTTCGTCTAACTCGAAGACCACTTCCTGCTATCAGACTAGCGGTTATATTTTTTTCCTTTTCCGACATCGGGATATCAGCTAACTCCGCTAGTTTTTGATTAGCTGCTTGATTTATTATTTTACTTACACTTGCGGGCATCACTTCAGTGCTAGGTAATTTCACAGGTTGAGGTCGGGTCGTTTGTGGTCTGCGTATTAATCGTGATAGTCTATCTTTAATTGCTGAGAATGCTTTGCTAGCAAGATTACCAACAGCGCCTATACCCTTTTCACGAACAACATCAATAGCTTTCATTCCTAGCTGCTTTGCAATCGGTATTGCTTTTGGGGCTATTCTTCTAAACAGACCTTGAATAACATCACCTAGTCCATCTCCGTAGATCGTTTTGTATACCGGTAATCGAGAATTTATTACCCTGACCATGGTAGGTCCACGAGTATTGTGTATGATCATTTTATTATTAAGTGATTTTATAACTAATTACATACTTAATCACTATGATACTCATCGGCGATTTCATTAATGAGAGACCGATATACATTAATATCCATGATACCGCCTGTAAATAATCGTTTACAAATATCAGCTACTTCATTAATGATTTCTGGGGAATTATTACCAGCTCGTTTTCCTCCAATGAGGATTTCTAATCGATCGACATCAGCAAGAACATTATTGGGACAGGTAATAAGACCACTTCCTAGACCACTTCCAGTTGCACCTGGAGCGTCTTGAAATTCTTCCTCAGTTTGTCGTGGTGATCTCAATCGTCTCATTGTTTCTCGTCGTTCTTGTTCTCGTTGTTGTAGCTCTTGTTGTAGTTGTTGTGCTCGTTGTGGTGATGGTGGTTCAGATTGTTGTGGATAATCACTTTGTGATTGCTCAATTGGTTTTGGTGTTTTTTGTCGTTGTTGTTGTTGTTGTGATGATAGTGATGATAATTCAAATTGTGGTGGTTGTGATAATCGTTTGTTCTGTTTAGTCTCTTTTATATATCTATGTACAACCTCATCAAATTCATTAAATTTTTCAACATCTTCATTAGATCTGACTTCTGGAATACCAGTAGCGACGCGATATACATCTCTGATCCAACTGGCAGAGCTTAATGATTTAACATGTTCTGGTTTTACATAATTTTTTCTTTCATAATATCCAAACGCGGCAATATCAAATAATTTGGTTGGGTCCCTGATAGCAGCAATACCTTCAGGCGTAAATTTATCTATTATCTTAGTTCTGGTTCTTGGTGGTTGTGGTTGTGGTGGTGCTTGTGGTGCTTGTGGTGGTGGTTGAGCAGCTTGAATACGACCAGCAATATCAGCAGGCAATGTTGCAAGAGCTTGTTGTGTTGCCTCAGTTGCTGCAACAATTTTCTTCGTTGGTTCGACAATCGGTTTAAATAATTTTTCTGTACCCTCTGTAAATTCCACCTGAGACTCCTGACGTGATTGTAGTTGTTGCTTAACAGAATCACGAACGGGTAGATATTTTTTAATTGCCTCTAGTCGCTCTCGAGCTAATTTAGCTGAGTGTGATTCTCCAATACTCATTATTGATAATATTTATAATGGCTGTTTAATTCATAGCAGCAGTAGAGCTGAACGACAAAAAATTGAATAACCCGCGAGTAAACGAATCGCATAAAAATCTGAAGAAAAAAAATACGTCAACAAAAAGTAACGGAAATGAGCTAACCCAAACGATTTATTATCCGTTTTTTCAAACTATATGGTAATAATAAAGTTAGGAGGTTCGGTTTATGTTATTGATCTTTTTTTTTCAGCCCTTGTAGGAACCTTTATTTTTTTATAAATAAGGTTTCAGCCAAGTTGTCTGTTCAGCTCTACTGCTGCTGGAAGTGAGTGATAGAATCGTCGAAGCTCGTGATGAAATCGCTGAAGTGAAGGATTTGGTTGCGCTAAAACTAGAACCTTCTAAAAAGACCTACCCACAAAATTTACAGAAGGAGATTATAAAAACATCGAAGAAACCCTGCAGCGGTTGCCGCAGTAGGATATCAAATTCATGGTAAACTATTAAAACCAGGGACCGCCGATGTTACAAAAAATAACTGGATTCGTTTGTGTTTTGAAGTTACTATGTGTTATCTCCAATTGCTGGTGAATATAAGCCTTTATTTGAAGAAGTTGTGAAACAGGTCAAAGAAGATAGAGAACTGTTTTCACCTGAAGATGTATTATCACAATTTGTACCGCCTTGTGTAAAGGGAGAAGAACCACCTGAAGGAGCAACCGGACGTGGCCTTGCCACTCGCAATAGACGTCGTGGGAAACGCGATGGTAATATGATAGCTGAATTGCCGGTGATTCAAGATAAACTTTGTACAAATAACATCCTCGCTGATTTTGATCGACTAGAAATTCTGATTGGTGGAAGACGAGCCGGTAACAATTCCCAGGAAATTATCAATGAGGCAGCTGCTGTTTGTTAGCGTTTATTTATCGGTGGCGTCATGGACAGTGGCGTCTATTGGGCGCTGATCGATAAAATTACTGACGAGTACTACAGTGAGTGAACAATTAGATCTGCGATAACAAAATAACAAGATTATACACAATGCCCAACGTGGATCTGAAAGCGTCAGGGTGATAACTTCACGATTACCGGTTTATAAAATGATCTACGGAGATGGACTCGGCGATGTTGTTCAAGGTTGTTTTTTTTAGAAGGATGGCCCCAAAAGCTATTCCGATTGTAAAACAATGAGGCATGAAAGCTATCGAAGTTGTTCGTGATAAGGCTATTGGCACTGTTGGTAAACTTGCTGGTAAAGCATTCTCGGCGGTCAAAGACAGACTCGCACGATTAGTACGACGACAATCATAGCCAGTAAAACTGCCCAGCACCGAATTGATGACATCAAATGTCAGCAAAATAATAACTCAAGCTGCAAATGAGCGGTTGAAAGAATTAGCAGGAGTGAATCACCGACAAAACAATCCGCCGCTGAGATAGAAAAAAAAAAACATAGCCGCAAACCTGATCTTGGGGAGTGGTCTGGTCCGGCATCGTTGGTGATATTGATTGGTGTTAGAACATCGTTTTAGACAAATACGAATTATAATAAAACGTTCAAACGTGTATCTCATCCAGCATTTGACATGGACGCACCAGTACTTAAAGATGAATCAATGCGTGATCATCGGTATTATTCTTATGATGCACGTGTACCTGACACACGTGGATGAATCGAGCTACAAGTGCATGATACAAACATATATTTTATGCCCGCCGAGGCATTTATTGAGATCGAAGGAAGACTTCTGAAAATAGACGATACAGCATATGCAGCTGAAGTTCGAGTTGGTTTTGTTAATAATGGTGTTATGGTATTATTTAACAGTGCCACGTATAGCGTTGACGGAAAAAACATTGAATCATGTCTGGAAAATGTTGATGCTGCCACGACAATACTAGGTCTGGCAAGATATTCCGATGATTATCGTTTTTGAGTCATGATCAGAATGTTTATTCTGGTTTGCAGAAATCTCAGCGAGATTTTAGGTCGTTGTATCCGGTCTATTATTTCTCGTTGGAGCACTTGGATATGCTTAGGCAATCAGTCGTTGACATACATTTTTGGGCTCGCGTAGTACCAAGTGCTATTGCTAATTACAGAGCAATCGCTGTTATTCTGTCAAAAAAAACCCAACCAACAATGTTGCTTGAAGGTGTCGGCGGACGAATCAGAGTAACTGATGCGCCCGTAGAAAACATGTAAGTGTGTTCCAAACATGTAATTAGATAATTCATGATGTTATAATGTCATATCATCACGTCAGTATTACTCTGACACCAGGTCAGATTGAAAAACTTCAATCTGCATCGAAGAAGAATTTTGGGGCAAAAATAACTCTGAAATCAGAGGCGTTGCAAGGCCCAAATAAATTATCGTTGACTGAACGTCAACTCAAACACTACAATGACGCCAAGAAATCAAGAACTGGTGCAAGACTTGATCTTTGTGCGAATGCTATCAGCGACACAAAAAACCGGTGGTATGTTTCTGTTTCTAGCGGCGTTACCAGCTCTAATTTTAGCAGCTGCTGAAGCTGTTGCAAAAGCAGCTGCACTTGGTGCCGTTGGAACTGCTGCCGGTATGGCACTGAAGAAAGCAACAGGATACGGCATAAACACCTCAAAAAAGGGACTAGATCTAAGATTACCAGGAACGCGGTGTGGTCAGGGTCTGAGGCTGCCGTTGACAGATATTATTCTGCGAGTTCCAGGCGATAACTTGGTGGTGTTTACTAAAACCGGCAAAATTAAAGAATCGAGGGAATCACTTCTAACAATCGCGGGAGAGATTGCTGGACGTATTAGAAGAATTGGAGACATGATGTATGGCGATCTCAAAATGAGCAAACATACAGTTATTAGTGTGAGAGAACCAAAATCAGACGATGTTGTGGCAACAAAAAGTTACTTGGACAACAACAGCACCACGATCAGAACTGAGATCAGTAAGTATGTTGCAATCTCCACATGAGAGGAAATACCATTGCTTATTTGAGAGAACCAGAATTAAACGATGAAGTTGCAACAAAGAAATACTTGGACAATAGCACCATCCGGATGATGACCTCGTTAATGACCATTATCGATGGAATGACCACGTTCAGATCTGAATATGCTAATCATGTAACCGCGTTTACAAAATTTCGTAGAAACATAAATAGAACCCTAGATAATTTCTTTTTAAATCAACGGTCATCAGCATTAAACTAACTGAAATTAATACACATCTTGTTGATCTAGTCAAAGTTAAAACAACAATCGAAATTATTAACAATGAGCTCGCCAACATCAGCTCAAGAATCAGTTCGATAAACACTGAACTCGGAAAAATCAAAAAGATTGCCGATGGTATAATTCACACGATTCCGTTCCTCAACATGGTATACACAGTAGCATCTGTATTAGGAACATGAACACCGGAAAACAACTTACTCAAATATACCGCTTAGATTACCGGGATATAGAGTGTCTCTGTGTTTAGCCTCGTTAAATTTGGGATACATGTAGAAAATAATTTTCGTCCTTCTGCCGACAGATTTTCCGTAACTCCCTTAGTCGTGTTAAATAAAAATTTCTAGAAAATATTCACATTGATTCCAGAAGAAAAACTAAGCTCAGTGAATTATTGGTGGTGTCTGAAGTGTGGAGTGGGGGTCAAGGGGAAGACCCAGTTATGTGTTTCTTGCGGCGGACGAAAATCTCGAGCGCTTAAGCGATATTACGAGATACAAAACGCTTCTGATGACATCAAAATAAAAGACGCAAAAGATTATCTCATAAGATATTCCTCTGCTGAAAATAATAATGTTACATTAGAAGAAGAGAAAATTATATAAATGGAACATATTGAGAAATAGATTGATCTTGATGAATTTAAGAAACATCCAGTATTCATTAACTACGAAGCGAGCAGAGCTGGGATCATCAGAAACTGTCGTATTAAAAAAACTCTTGGAAATGTCAGTAACATGGGTTATATGGTGATCGGTATAGGAATCCAAGGCAGTAAAAAAATAAAGCACTATCTCTCATACAGATTTGTATATGAGTGTTTTAACGGCGTTATCAATGATGGGTTAGTTGTTGACCCCGTGAACTCAAATTGAACAGATAACCTTTTGGAAAATGTACATGCCATCACACAAAGCAAAAACACAATAAGTGGAAAGACAGACAAACACAAAAAAAACCCCGAGGCCAGTTAGTTCAATAAATTTAGAGACCGGAGAAATAAAAGAATTTAAATCTATTACAGCTACCGGAAAATATTTCGATATCAAACCACACTCAGTACTGCGTGTTGCAAACTGTGTAACTAACTCAGCTACATCAAAATTGTTTAATCAAAAAGTTAAATTTCAGTATATCCATTATCGTAACAAATTTTTCCAAATAAGATAAATTACCGGGATCTTAATTTGACTCAACAGTTTAGACATGCCCTCTATCACGTCTCCGCTAAAAATATCTATGCGAGTCGCTGGGATCCCCAGGTATTTATACATTACCCGGTGACGTGGTTCAACACGCAAAGTCGCTGAAATTTACAGGTAAATTGGATTATTGTATATTCGCTGCAGTATATACCTGATCACGTTAAATAAAAATACTTGAGAAATAAATTAGATGATTTAAATACGTGTGTCTGTCTGTCTGTTCAGTAAGTGTGCATATGCTCGTATAAATTATTTCATCGTATATTCTTAAGTGGAAAAGTGTCTAAATTGGTAGGAGCGTTCAGACAAACTTTCGATCGACAAGGGAAAACGATTTCACGAGTTCGAGTCCCAAAAGACGCGATATAGACATATTGTCAGCGTCTTGCGACTGATGGTATTATAATGTGGGCGCTAGCCAAGCCTCGAAAGTTAACCGGAGACTGACTGATAATTGATGGTTCGTCTCAACCCAGAAAGGGGTTAGGGTTTTGTACCCTGGGGATTTCGTACGGGGGAGAGGGGTGGGTGGGCGTAAAATAATTATAAATTATCAGTGGATGTCCTGACCGTAGAGTGCATCGGCGACAGGCCTAGATTTTTGTTTAAAAAATGCTAATAAAAGCATTAAGGTATTAAAGCACTAATAAAAGCATTAAAAGCATTAAAGCAAAAATGCTAAAAAAAGCATTAAATTATTAAAAGAATTAAAACAAAAATACTAATAAAGACATTACAGCAAAAATGCTAATACGGGGAGGGGTCATCTGCCTGCTATGTTGAGACTAAAAAAAGCATGACGATGTGTCACATATAGTTTATGTTGGCGTTCGTTGGTCTTTCCAATGGTTCCATGTATTTTTTTTTTTTTTTTTCTTTTTGGGGCATCATTTTTTTTCACCCATGTCTGTCCGCCATTTGGTCGGATTAGCTCCTCCTTTCTTTTGCTATGTTTTATTAGGTCAGGTTTTTTGTTTCTTGTTTATAGAAGCGTCTTATTCCATAATGGTGGATTTATTGATGGGCAAAAAGTTGTCGGCCGCCATTTTTTATGGGTCGGTCCATTTCCTCTTGCTCTCCCAAGCTTCACGAGTTCGGGTATTTTCTGACATAGCAAGTCATGAAAATAAAGTAGTGTGGTTGTGACGAACTATATGGTTGGGGTGCTCCCAATATTTTATTTAAACTATTGTAGAAGTCCCACCCAGGTTATATTTTGTTGGAAGTTAAAATTGGTGAAAGATAGATGTAAAACTCCAAGCCCCCAGTCAGCAATACCGACGGTTAGACCCTTTAATAAGCCTATTGCATCGCTTGATTGGCAGTGTGAGATTGATTTACACCTGTCCTTGTATTTATACTTATCTGTTGTATCCTTTTTCTCTCGGGTATTTCTCCCAATTCCTTCTCCTCTTCCTCCCCGACCTTTCTCCAAATTCATTCTCCTCTTCCTCCTCTACTTTCTCTAGACTCCTTCTCCTCCTCCTCCACTTTCTCCCCCACGACTACGCTTTTGTCGACTTCGACTGTCTTGGCTACAAACTCAGTTCCGTCTCCAACTCTTGAACATTTGGGACCCAATGGAACCGGAAGTTCTCTGTCCCCTAAAATGCTTCCTGTGAAAACACAAGGACATTACAATCTTTTTCCTTAGCCCTCTTATCTCACACCACACACAGTCTATCATCAGATAGCGGCTATTAAATTTCTTCGGTCACGCATTCGTTCACATCGAGATACCCATACGTTCTTGTATGGTAAAACAAACGTCATAATACAGCACGGTATCAATTATTTCTTATACATATATCAATAAATTCCGTCACACCAATACATATTCCTAATCCCGTTATACTAAACATATCACAATAATCAGACGCATTTTTTTTACCTTACAACTCATACAAAATACGCAAATATTCAAATATCCATGCTCTGATATATTCATACGTCCATAGTAACTAACCTTACGTACTTCAGCTATGTTTCCAAATTCACAGTTCACAATTCAAGCATGTGTAAATTCCAACATAACGCATTAATAAATGCACTGGTTTATTACGAAGTAACCTAGTAGTAACTTACAAAATTAATTCTGACCACAAGCTAAAAATCTACATAAATCCGCCTCGCATCTAATATTTCTCTACGTAAGGCTCAAGCCCATTTCTCAAATACACATGTAAATGAAACACTACAAAGGTAATTCTACATACTAAACGATCCTAGTGTTAGGATGGAATTTTTCAGTAAATTGTATTAAAAACAATTTTTTATTCTTGTAATATAATTGTGTACTATTTCGATAAAGAGTGTTTTTCTATGTGAAATCCTACACATTGTATAATACTTAAGTTGGCAAATTTAGAACTCTGCAACAGTAATGTTGAATAAGCAAATTCCTTTCTGCTGAATATATCACTAACTTTTCACGTGTTCATGGAAAAATCTGTCTGATGACGTATATAGACCCAGACGATAGTCAGTAAGAAAACGATGAAGCCTCACTTTGAAATTCTGGTAAAACCCAAAGAACTAAAACGTATCACCATATTTGGCCGCGTCTTAAGAAACTGTGTATAAGAAGCGAGAAGATTTGCTTGGCAAAATTAGTCTGTTTCGTCAGAACTCAAAGAGACTTGCGTCATTACAGGTATGCTACCGTCTGCGTACAATTTTCTATATAGCATAAGGATTTTTAATGTTAAGATGTTAAAGTCAGAGTTCAATCCAAGATCAGTACATTTGCAACATTGGATCACTTTAATATTTCTTTACTATTCTTTAATATAATTGTTTGAAGAACTTATATTTACTTGTAATTTTTATTATTGATTATTGTAAAGGGCGACGTTCGCTACCAACTTCATACTCAGTAATAATTAATTCAGAAATGAGATACTCTTTAAATAATAGAGTTTAATATGTTGGTATTTTATATTAAATTCAGTAAAATATATTTCTACTAAATGATTGCGGTCTTAGTTTGAAATGTTGAAGTTTAGATTCTTTGGATATCGTGAATTTATTCGATATTTAATTATCTGTATGACATTCTAAAAGGCAGAAATTATACAAATGTATGATGTTGGTAAGCGAAGGAATATCGTAGTTTTATATGTATCTCTTATATCCGTAATTTAAGTTTATGTAGATTGATATTGGAATGTAATTCTGTATGTTGAGTGTTTCGATAAAATTAGTCCGTTTCGTCGGAACTCAAAGCGGCTCATATCGTTACAGTCGATCCCGTACCTCCGCATTGCCAAGTTCCCCAGATGTAGCCGTATCTACACCGTTATGAGAGACACCTTTCTTGAGAGAATCTGAACTCCTCACTCTTTCTCTCTCTCTCTCTCTCTTTCCTTCTGGCCATGGAATAGAGCATTGCTAAGAGTTTATGAGAGACAATCTCATAAAACTAGTAATTAAGCGTACATACTACAAATAATTTCAATTATTATGTCATAATATTCTGCAAAGATCGAGCAAATAACTTACAGACCTTTTCGATGCTTTGTCTTTCCTCAGAATCTGCCCGTAACTTCTGCCACCAGATTACGAGTGGCTTTTTTCTCGGAGTAAACCCTATTGATCTGCAATCCTTCCAGGCGAATACTAAATTACTCTTACGATTTCGGAAGGTATCATTCGGGTCTGAAATGTAATCACGCCCTCTATCTCAATTCTGTGGACTGATCCTATCAAACTTAGCGGACAATGTCCCTCTTGCTGTCTGTCAACGTGGGGACGGATAAGAAAACGCCCCGTTCAGCCCGTGGACTTTTCTTTTAATCCTAGAAGTAACTTTTATCAAATAGGTGTGATAACGGCAAGCCTTTGTTAAGTCGCAGTACTGGTCGCCTTTGCCGACTCAAGCTTCCAGTCTCTGGCTGGTCATGGTAACCTTGCGTAAGAGTTCGACACTAACCCCACGGCAATCTTTAGAGATCAAACACAAGGCCGTGGTAATATTCCCAAGACAGGTAGATTATAGCTTATACATGACTTTATAGCTGGGTGCTTAGCAAACGTGACAGTGGCCAGATGTTTGGAACTACTTTGTTACTCTTTCAAATGCAGACGCAGAGTGCCAGTCTAGGCCCAATGAATTTACCAGTTGTAATTTTATGAATATATAAGACAGGGGACCTGTCCGGTATTTATAATATGCGCACTCTCTGCGCCATAGTTGCTAAATATGCGACTCTGATATCAGGCGATTTACTATCCAATTTTGGATATTTTCCCTACGCCGACAAACTCTGAGGTCTCGTCTGAATGTAAAGAACAACACATTGGTTCCAAACACGTGGCTCCATTGCTTTGTTAATTTTCATGACGTACTGAAGTAGTCTAATACATCTCTTTCAAGTAATTTTAAACTAAGCACAATTCTTTTCAAAAGGTGTGTTAAGATATGTTTTTGGAAAGCGTAAAATTATCAATGCTTATTGGAGCCACAGGTGCTCGGCATGAGATTGATAAGCAACAATCTAAATGGAAAAAAAAATCGACTGACTTCAGAGTATACAGCTTGGCCTTACTCCAGATGTGCATCTTTCAAAATAGTGCTAGCTCCACTTGGTCATTGTTCACATCCTGAACTTCAGAGGTAAATTAAAAATAAAAAGAACCGATAACTTATTTTACATTTTAAATATTTGGTAATTCATTCATTGCACTCTCAGAAGCTGGTATTGTCTAGTCTGGCAAAAATTCATTTTCTCTATTTTAATAGCTGCTAAGGAGAGCGTACTTTAGACAAATTCAGGCTGATTTTTTTTTTGGAACAGAAGGGAGCTGTCATTTTAGTTAGGAGTGTGCTAAGATCATTTACAATTTCCAAAAGTACAATATCCAAAGAACTGTCAGCCACATTGCATCAAAGTAGCATAGAGGTATGACAACATTCTCTACACTGTACATGTTTTAGTTGCAAAAAAAACAACTTCACTTTACATACGTCACTCTCTCAAAAGTACATAATAACTGGTGAGCACCCCTAAGCAGAGGCGATCAGTTTTCAGGTCTCACTGGATAGTTTCGTGTTTTGCCATTTTTAAGGTAGAAGGCATGAACCTAATTATCATAAGGCTAGCATTTATAAATTCGCACAGAAGCTAAATATGTAATGTGGTTTAGATTTACTTTGAATTAGGCTTGAAAATGGGTTGGTTTGTTTGGTAACTGCCTGTCACAGTTAGACTAGCATTGGAGATCAAATGCGCAACTTGGGCTGCAAATGAACAGCCGCCTTGGCTTACGTATTTACGTATGTCTGCTACAGAGGTAAATATCTAAAACTTGAGATGGTTGAGGGGTGATGAAAAGTATGCTAATTTGTTATAGTACTAGTGAACTTTATTCATGCATACGGCACATACGGATTCTTTTAGCTGCTTTGTCACAGGAAAACATTCAAAATTGCTCTTTGCTGTCACAAATGAATGTAAAAAAGAGGGGTTGGTGGCAGTGTTGGTTCAGTATAAAAGCCACCAGTTGTATAAGGAATTAACCTGATTGCTGCAGTCAAAATCTCACATGCACGCTTTCTACAAAAATCATTATAGTCCGAGTCTATTAACCCGTTTGTTTGTACCCCCCTACCGATTTCAATAATGGAAACCTTTAATGTGATAAAAAGTGCAAGGAACTTAGTCAATTCATTCATTGATTTATATTTTCTAACCAGACTGAGAGTAAAATGGCCATAACACCGTCATCGTCTGCGCGTTTCATGCTTAACGGAAATTTTCAATATAATAGACGACATGCTCGAGATCCATTTCCAGTTCCTGGACAAGCCCATTTTCAGCAAAGGGGTGTGTGCACGACTACAGATGTACATACATATGTCGTCTGCTTCCGATATTTACAGTGTCGAATCAAGCAAAGGAAAAGAATGACAACAACAAATTTGCCTTTCACGTGAATTTAACAAGCGGTTTCATTAATATGTTCATGTGTGCAAAGGGATATAATTCCAACTCTCAACGTTATAGTAATTTACGGAATAATCCGGCAATTACCGAACAGGATGAACTACATCATTATGTTGTCTGATGGAAATAAAGCAGTAGAGAGGGTGAACAGACCATTTTGCTTGAGACATTATTTATGAAAAAATAAGCCTTTCTACGAAAAGGAAATCTTAAAGGTCAACAATAAAAACCACAACCTCTAACTGACCATGAGATTTCTCTAGGGTTAGCTTATCTCGTTACTTTATCTCTGACTCTTTGGGGTTTTTTTATGGTGTGTTTATTTTATGTGTTGGTCATTCAACGTTGGTCGTTCACCCTCTCTGCTGCTGTAAATTAAACAGCCATTATAAATATTATCAATAATGATTGGAGAAATACGCTCAGCTAGATTAGCTCGAGAGCGACTAGAGGCAATCAAAAAATATTTACCCGTCCGTGATTTAGTTAAACAACAGCTACAAGCTCGTCAGGAGTCTCAGGTGGAATTTGCAGAAGGTGCAGAACAATTATTTAAACCGATTGTCGAACCAACAAAGAAAGTTGTTACAGCAACTGATGCAACACAAAGAGCTCTTGAAACATTACCTGTTGATATTGCTGGCCGTATTCAAGCAGCTCAACCACAACCACAACCACAACCACAACAACAACCTAAACCAAGAACTAAGATAATAGATAAATTTACGCCTGAAGGTATTGCTGCTATCAGTGATCCAAAAAAATTAATTGATATTGCCGCGTATGGATATTATGAAAGACAAAAATATGTGAAACCAGAACATGTTAAATCTCTAAGCTCTGCCAATTGGATTAGGGATGTATATCGTATCTTTGCTGGTATTCCAAAACTTATATCTAATGAAGATATTATTAATTATAATGAATTTGATGAGGCTGTACATAAACATATCGAAAGAGCTAAAGAATTTAAATTACAGAAACCAGTAAAAACACTTAAAGAACAAGTTCAACAATTTCCACAATTACTATCACCACTACCATCACCACAACGATCACCACGCTTACTACCACCACTACCACAACAATTTGAATTACCATCACCACAACAACGAGAACAACCATCACCGCAACAAAAACAACAATTTCAAGAAATGATGAAACGATTTCAATTACCACGACAACGACAACCAGTTAGAACAACAGAGGAAGAATATCTAGATCCTGGCGCAACTGGAAGTGGTTTAGGAAGTGGTTTTATTACTTGTCCCAATAACGTCCTTGCTGATGTTGATCGACTAGAAATTCTCATTGGAGGAAAACGAGCTGGTAATAATTCCCCAGAAATCATTAATGAAGCAGCTGATATTTGTCAACGATTATTTACAGGTGGTGTTATGGATATTGGTGTTTATCGGTCCCTTATTAATGAAATTAGTGACGATTATCATAGTGACTGAGTATGTAATTAGATGCAATTAGTGGTCAAATTACTTAATAATAATATGATCATACACAATACTCATAGACCAACCATGGTTAGGGTAATAAATTCACGATTACCAGTATACAAAACGACCTACGGAGATGGACTAGGTGATGTTGTTCAAGGTCTATTTAGAAGGATAGCCCCAAAAGCAATACCCCTTGCAAAGCAACTAGGAATGAAAGCTATTGACGTTGTTCGTGAAAAAGCTATTGGCGCTGTTGGTGATATTGCTAGCAAAGCAATCTCAGCGATCAAGGATAGACTAGCGCGATTAATACGACGAAAACCTCAACCAGTGAAACTGGCCAGCACTGAAGTGATGCCCGCAAATGTCAGTAAAATAATAAATCAAGCTGCTAATCAAAAACTAGCGGAGTTGGCTACCAACACTAATGTTGGGTAAGAAAAAGAAAAAAATATAACCGCTAGTCTGGTAGCAGGAAGCGGTCTTCGTGTTAGACGAAGACGATAATAATAAATATGTTCAAGCGTATATCTGATCCCACGTTTGACATGGACGCACCAGTTTTAAAAGATGAATCTGTGCGCGATTATCATATTACTCTTATGACGCACGTGTACCTGACGAGCGTGGAAGAATTGAGATACAAGTTCAAGATACAAGCAGATATTTCTTACCCGCTGAAGCATTTATTGAAGTAGAAGGTGAGGTTATAAAAACAGATAATACTGAATACAACGTTGATGTTAGACTTAGTTTTGTTGATAATGGCATCATGGCATTGTTTGAGGGCGCTATATACATGATTGATGGAAAAATATTGAAACAATCCATAATGATGTTGATGTTGCCTCGACGATACTTGGTCTTGCGCGATATAGTGATGATTATTCAAGATCAGCTGGTCCATCAATGATGTTTGTAAAGGATACTTCTGACCACCCTGACAACAGACAATATGATATAAGACGACCAAGAAACTTCGCCGGCGCCGCTGATGTTGATGTAAATCCGATGGTTCATGGTCCTAATCCAGAATTTAACTTAGGATTTACAGCACGTCGATCAATGTTACAAGGAAATAGAAGAGCGTTTTCGTGTGCAATTCCATTATCACATGTCTTTGGATTTTGTAGAAATGTTAGAAAAGTTATTTTTGGAGCCAAACACACAGTTGTACTTGTGCGAAGAGCTACTGATGATGATGCAATATGGCGACCTATTGGTGATGCTGGTAAAGTAATTCTGACAAAACTTTCTCTGTGGATGCCAGTAATGACTCCAACAGTACTTGAAGAAGAACATTTACTTTCTTTTATGAGTCAAGGTGGTAAATCGATGTTATCATGGTTGACAATGACCACAGATGCTGTGCAGAGTAATGTTAATGGTTTATTCACATGGCCAATAACTTCTCAACGAGGTGTTTATTGCGCTTCAAAATGCTGCACGGGTAAACTCACAAAATCGAAGCATAATGATATTTGATCAACTCGGTTTTTCTGAGGTTTCTTTAAGGATAAACGGACATCAAGAACCAGCTGAAGATATTTTGTTAAATTTCGGTCAAAATCATGTAGCACGTGTATATCATCGATTAATGACATTCATGGGACGTGATCAGAATATTGATTCTGGTTTACAAATATCACAGTTAGATTTTACAACATTATATCCGATTTATTACTTTTCGCTGGAACATTTAGATTTAACCAGACAGTCCATCGTTGACATATATTTTCGAGCTCATGTTAACAGAGATGTTGGAGCTATTGCTAATTACAGAGCAATTGCTGTTATACTCAGCGATAAATCAATGCAACTTGAAGGTGTTGGTGGACGAATGAGAGTTATTGATGCCCTAGTAGAAAACATGTAATTAGATCGCTCATAATAATTATAAATGTCATATCTAGTTAATGTCAGTCTGACTCCTGGTCAGATTAAAAAGCTACAATCATCAACAAAAAATAATTGTGCAGCAAAAATATCACTAAAGCGAGAACAAATCGCAAGTGGTCCGAATAAGCTATCATTATCAGAACGCCAGCATAAGCATTTCAGTGAAGCAAAAAAATTGAATAAAGGTATAAAACTTAATCTTTCTGCGAGTGTCATTGAAGACATCGTTAAAACGGGTGGCATATTTCCACTTCTTGCCGCGTTACCAGCGATAATAGCCGCTGCAGCCCCAGCTGTTGCAAAAGCAGCTGCATTAGGCGCTGTTGGAACCGCTGCTGGAATGGCGTTAAAGAAAGCAACGGGTCAAGGAATTATGCACGCAGAAAACTTAAAAAAAAGATCATGAGTAAAACAACACGGAAGACGTCTAAAAGCACCAAACGTACCACAGCCGGGCCGTCTAAGATTATCAGGCCCAGTATACGGTCGCGGTCTAAGACTTCCAGGGACCACGTATTCATGGTACGGAAAAGGTCTAAGACTACCCCGGTAACTTCGGCATCGAATTCGATGATTCTTCCTATGTCTAATTTTGATTTACTTAATGCTGCTAAGCAACTGAATATAAAAAACTTTAGAGGAGTTTTTATGCGTGATCAATTACCTACCGTTGCAATGCAACATGAAACTGGTATTATTAATCTCGATAAAAGCTCTGGCCCAGGCATTCATTGGGTAGCATATGCAATTGATCCACATGGAATTATTTATTTTGATTCGTATGGACTGGCACCACCAAAAGAATTTTTAAAATATGTTAACACAAGTACTGCTATGCAAAGTAAGAATTCGATGCGTTCTAAAATCTGGTATTTAACATTACCAACACAAAAAATAACGGATCCGCCGATATGTGGTCGAGAAGTACTCGCTGTACTTGATGCTGTATCAAACTCAACAACGCCACCTCATAAAGTCGTGCATGAATATACCACGTTGTCACACTTAAACAGATACCAGTAAATATAATGGTAGATATTTATGGAAGATCTTCTCGCAAAGCTCAGCAGCAAGTCGATTTATCTAAATATGCAACTCTTGATCAGCTCAGAAATGAAATCGATGATTTATTAAATATCACAAGTGTGGATCAAAATGAAGTCGTTGTTTTTCAGGATAAACAAGGACGATTAAAAACGAGCAATATACAACTGATAGATGTTCTTATACGAATTCCCACCGCGGTTATTAATAATATCGTTACTTTTGCTGATCAAGGTAAAATACAAGATTCCGCTAAGTCAGTTAACGATTTTATCAAGCGAGCTGGTGACTCATTCACGGATAACATTATTATGAATCGAAATAAAATTATAGACCTTGGAAATCCAGCCGCAGATACAGATGCAGAAACAAAAAATTACGTCGATGATCAAGAATCTAAGTACATATTAGTCAGCGGTGGTATAATGCGTGCATTTCTCAACATGAATAATAATGGTATTAATACTCTTAGAACACCAGAATCAGATTTCGACGCTGCAACGACGAAATATGTAGACGATAAGGAAATTCCTATGACAACTTCGTTAGCTACAATCAATAATGAAATGACTACACTCAATGCTAATTTTACTATTCACGTACAAACTTTCTTAAATTTTCGTAGAAACATAAACAGATCTATTAATGATTTTTTGGGAAGTCCAGCGGTTGTAGATATCAAACTCTCCGACATTAACATGAAACTCAACGACATTATTAACGGAATACCTAATATTGTTCAAAAAACTAATCTGATTAAAATTCCACACGGACAAATCAAAAATATCGGGTACACAGTAGCATCAGGATCATCAACATGGACACCGCGCGATAACACTCGAACATACCGCAGAAGTAACTGGGTTAAACTGGCTATCCGTGTACGGTTTGGAAATTACTGCGGCCACTTCATCATCACCGAATGTATATTATAATCCTCTACTGGTGATGCTAACCAAGGACATCAAAGAAACGTTTATGTTGACATCAACGGAAATGCCCCCGAGACGTTACTGGTGGTGTCTGGAATTCGTAGCTGAAACTGTTTAATTACTGAATTAAATGACGTTGTAATTGTATAATGAATCAAGTGACGGAGTCACTTATCGACGTTCAACGTCACAGATACGCTCAAGTATGTGAGTGTCAAACCAAACTAAAAAATATCATCGACGATTATACAGTAAAAGTAAAAAAATATCGCAGACGTATGGTTGTTATTAATATAATTGTTTACTCAGTTTCTGCTGTTATTGCTGGAACCGGATTATTGTTATCAACAATAACAATGACAGCACCTGCAGTTGTAACAATTGTCGTTTTAACTTCAACGATTATCGCAGGCATTCTCAGTATTATCGCTAAGAAGATATCTACGTGTACAAATGATAAATTACACGATTACATAATAAAACTACACACAGCAACAACATCTTATTCTAAACTATCATCGTATCTTTCTGCGTACCTCAGCGATGGTAAAATATCTGATGAGGAGTTCGCAACGATAATGAAAACATACGATGAAGCATTTAAAATCGCTAGCGATTCTAGTGATAAAGTAACTTGTGATAAGAGGGAAGATTGAATTCCCGAGAGTGCGTTCTATTAAAATAATAATTAAATAACGGAGTATTTTAAATAAATGTCGGCGTTAGAACTATTACAACAGATCGTCACTAATACAACGCCATCAAAAACTACTATGATATCATTAAGTTCGACCAATCCTGAAGTTAGAGTTAACTTTCCAACTGCAATTCCAGCAAGTGAAATAGCATTAGCACAATTACGAATTTATAATAGCTGGCCAAATATCAGGTCAAAATCGTTTGGTGGGCTACCAGCAAACAATTCACTTGTATTTGCGAATAAGAATAAACCTGATGGAACTCCTGATTGGCAAGTTGTTGGAATTTCAACGGGCAGTTATCAAATAGAACAGATTAATGATGAGTTCCAACGCAGAATTAAATCTACCACAGGAAAAGAATCCAAAATAGCAATCACTGTTTACGAACCAACATTATCAGCGGCGATTGAAATAAATTCCCCTGACTATGTTGTAGATATTTATCAAAGTTCCATCAGATCTGTGTTAGGATGGCCTGATGTTCCTCCAGACCAAAGGTCAAATGGAATTCCAGAACCAACCAAAAATGAATTTCTCACAACGGAAAAAAGATTTATAAAACGTCCAGAATATTGAGATTACTATATATTTAAGTTTCTTAATCAGGATCCACATAATGATATAGTAATTCCTGCGCATCAGACTGCATTATTTGATGTTATTAGAGAAGGACCAGATTGTGGAAAGGAAATAGTTTATGAGAAAGGTATTCAATGATTTTTAGATCCAATTAATTCTGAATACACACGTGTGTTCGGTAATTTACAAACTCTTTTTTCAGCATTATCACGGAATTATATCGTCGATATAAAACAACAGGTAATTGAAACGATACAACACTTAAATACAGTCATCGAAGATTTGGTTTTTGCTAACCGAAGTATTGTTTTAGGAGCAACTAATCCTAGGTTTGAAGGTAATCCTAGTGAAGAACAAAGATTAAGTATTATAAAAGAATACTCAAGGTGGAAATAATTATTTATTAAACATTACAAAATAACAGAAGAACAATTACAAACAATTATGATACCAGGATTTGATGCGGTTAAACTAAAAAAATCAATCACTGATCTTATTAACGATTATTTTCCAAAAATACTTGAATCATGGAAAAAAATAGTCCCGCCATCGGTTATTCTTAAATATAATAACGATCCATACGGTAGAGGCCGTCATATCTCGCCTGGTATTGTTAATATAACATCAACGATCGCAGTCAATCTATTATGTGATGTAATTGATGGCAGCTATCAAGTAGATCTTTCAAAAAGTAGCACTGCTGAGCAGGGGTATATATTATATTCATTCAGTCCTCAAGCGCCACCCGGGTGGTTAATTGTATCTGAACCAATTAACCCCGTTTATCTACGTGTACATAATCCGTTATTATCAAGGATACATTTCAAACTTATAGACCAAATAGGACGTATTTTGGATTTGCAAAATGAAGTTTTAAGTATTACTCTGTATGTGAGATCATAGAGCGTTATATCGCAAAACGAAAAAAAAAAAGAAAAAAAAAAATATCCGAATCTAACTCGGATCAGAATAATTTTTTTTTAACTAGGTAAATCGTAATTATCAGAATAAAATATTATAAGTAAATAACCTGTATACTAGTTTTGCCAGGGATTTTGTTTAGCCATTATCACATTAACTCCACCTTCACTTTCATTTTCACCATGCTCTCTTAACTGTCTTATACGAAAGTTCATAATCTTTTTCTGTTCGTATTCATGAGATAATTCTAACTTAATTTTGTCAATAGCGTTTGAGAGAGGTACGAACAGTTTTACCTGATTATCTGTAACTGTTACCAGCGACTGTAACATTGCCTGGTGGATAAACTTCATGAATTTATAATCAGATGATAAAGTGTATCTGTTCTCTAATTTCCGTTGTTCTAATGATTCAAAGTCAGACAGTATTTTTTCAGGATTAAGATTATCAGATATATTTACACCGTTATGTTGTAATAGCAGAAATAATAATATTAATATTTTCGGAATTCATTATATTATAGTGTTTGTTTAATATAAAAATAAAATCAGAGTAATATTAATAATATAAAAATAGTAGTCCCTAAGGACTGTTTCAAGATGATTATATACATATGATTATGATTATGATTATATCTTAATTACGGACAGCACATTTTAACCCCATGTGATCCCCTAGGTTGTCAAAGAACATCCTAGCAGGATCAGAGGTTACACATAAATTTAATTCTAAGAACTTAACTAACTTATCCTAGGACAGCACATTTTAACCCCATGTGTTCCCCTAGGTTGCCAAACAACATCCTAGCAGGATCAGAGGTCACATATAAACTTAATTCTAAGAACTTAACTAACTTATCCTAGGACAGCACAGTTACACACAAACTTAATTCTAAGAACTTTAACTCTAGGACAACACAGTTACACACAAACATACCTTAAAGACAGTACTACGGGCCTTCTCTACGTTCAATACAAATTTTTGCACACTCCCCCATCATAATCACCCAGGGAGTGCAAAATTGCACCCACCAAGTGACATGGTGGGAGAGTGTGCAAATTTTCTATTGAAACGCAGAAGGGCTGTCTGAAAGCCCCATTAAATAATGAATTTTGGCATAATATCGCCTTTCGCCCGACAGTATGCCGGTCACGAGAATCGAACCACGGACCTTGAGTACGAGAATCCAGCGCGTTAGCAATCGGCCACCGGACTTCAATATGTATACATATGAAAATATTATTATATAGTTAGAGCGTAATGTACTTAAAGTATACAGAATAAAATCAGAATTTATTGTAATGCATTGTGGATTTCTTAATAAAATCAGAATTTATTGTAAAAATGTGAATTTATTTTCAGTTTCCAAATACTTGAGACTACATTACACAAAACCCACAGCTAAAAGTCCGTATTTATCGGACGTTGCCAAGGATACTAAAATAATCGATAAGTTATACGAACAGGCAATGCCATATTCATTTCTAAAAATAACCTCATGTATACACTCACTGCTGAGATATATATTAGCCGATATAACACAGATAATATGTGACTCAGATTAGCTTGTTCTTTGTTTATAAACGCCTTAATATTTATCCTTGATTAGAATCAGGAAGTGCACATTTCATAATAAAAATATAAAATTCTGTACTTCCTGAAAACTCTAAGGATAAAACAGATATTTTTCTTATTCTAAACGTTTGTTATAACATGCGCTAAACCAGTTATTGATACTCACTCAATAATTCATCATCACTACACAAACGGTATTTTTCTTTGTTTTGTAATAGTAAAATTAGCTACAATGGGTTTCTTGGAAACATTAGTGTCCTATGGGACATTTAAACTGTTTAAATCTCTATTAAATACATGTATTTAAGACAAATGGATTTTGCTGCTGACTGTACACACATATCATTTTTATGAACGATATTTATGAAAATGGAAAGATATATCAATACTTACTCAAAGCAATGCTGAAACTGATTGAGAGAGACCCTTATATCATGAATACGACGAATGAGATGTGGGTTCTGACCAAAATTCATAATATATTGCTGTCATAAGACAACTGCAAGATTTGCTAGGTTATGCTTGACGGAGTTGTCTCGCTTAATCATCTGATACCATAGGAACATTACATCAATGAAAAAAACATCTGCATAAAACATACCTAGATGAAACTAAACAAACTATGAAAGCAAAATGAGAAGATACTGGTTCATGAAAAATGTTCTGGTAGACTAACATACTGGAATCTGATTTTTTTCTCCAAATCTCATTGAAAAAGCAGATCTCGTGATATTATCTGCCACGTATTTTACTGAAGGTGATGCTATGTTAAAGTATTTACCAGCAGAATTAATTGATTTAAACACAATTTCTTCACCATCTGTATTTGTGGATTTAACAGCCCTTGCGTATCGTACGCCGCCAGAATTTCCGGACTTACATGTTTGACTTTGTGTAACAATTCGCAAGTTATCAAGCGAGTTATCAAGTTTATCACCACTGATGTGATCTATTACAAGTCCATCTTTAATGACCCCATAAAAACATTCGTAGAAGAATCTATGTGAGAAATAATTTTTATTTCCATTGGTATTAAATCTAAGATAACCAAATTTATCAACATTACCGACTGGTTTCTTTAATCTACAGTGCCTAATTACACCATCACGAGATGCTTCATAATTTGTAATGATTGGATGCTTTACAAACTCATTTTGCACCATTTATATACTAATATTATTTGTTTAAATCATTACTTTGAAAATCTAGCGAGATAATCTTCCTCGGTTTTTATAGGAGATTCAGAAAATGTGTTTTTTTTTTTTTATCGTAATATCGTTTCAGCTCTCTGTATTTTTTACCACCACATTGCACTCCGACTCAAACACCACACCGCACACACGGTTTTGGTCCTAAACTACTTTGTCTAACGCATTGCATATGGTAGCCGCAGAATTCGTTTACGCATGCTTTGTTACAAGAAGTATATCCGATCATAAGCCAATGGCATCGATTCTTTGTTTGAATCATATACAAGAGATTAAAATTCAATTTAAATATATATTTGTCTTAATTATAACAATGCAGGAATTATCCGCAATTGAACATTCTGGAGCTAGATTTGATCTTGACGATAACAGTGAAGACGTTAACCGGAGAGATTTTGTACAAATCAAAATATAAATCAAGAGGAGCTTCGATAGATATTATTGATCATAACGAGCATGCATGGATTGTGGCAGTAACAATATTTCCATGAGACAGAACGGTTAAATTTTACAATGGTCATGTATTCGATGCTATCAGAAATATCAATAAAATTGACCCTGTATCTCTGTGGCTGTTTCAGAGTTCGAAATATGATTATCATGATCAGTTTGTACGGTCTAATGGTGATATTTATCGTACAGAATTTCTCCACGAAGAAATGAAAAATCTTGCATTAAAATATACCTCTGATGATATTAAGGTTGGACAATTACTTAATAACTGTTGTACCGTTCCATCAGTTGCTGCTCACGCTGCTCAGGAGAAAAATTCATGAAAACCGACACGATTGGAGTTTCTTGAAGATGTCGAACACAGTTGTGTGGAATACGGACACGGTGGATTGTGGAATACTAAATACGATTAGAATGACGTTATCTCAGTTGATATGGTAGCATGTTATCCTGGAAGTTTTCATGGATACGGAGAATGTTCTGAATACTTTAAGAGATTTGGTCATCCGACACACGAGATGACCAGAGTTGCGATAAACGGACCCTTACCAGATTTTGACTTAACCGGATTCGTCTGTATAGAGTCGTTCGAGTTTTACGGGGATCTCCATCCGATTGTTTATGCATGGTTTGGAAGACATTTTTCAGAGCGACGTTGGGTTCCAATAGTATTAATAAAGTACATGCTTGATGCTGGAATTTTAATGTAGTTGAGCGTGAGTAAAGCAATTATATCATACCGCGTGCAGAAACAAGTTTGGTTGCCAAAACCGGATGTATTTAATATTAATGATGCTAGAAGAGATTTTCCTAATCCTGAAGATGATATTGTTAAAATTACTAATAGTATACGTGAATGCAGGAGAGAAAGTGATGAGAAATTTGCAAAAGATCTCGGGAGAAAAATAATCGGTAAATTTACGCAAGGAGGATCATATGATCATAAACGAGCGTGTACAAGATTAATTATGGACGACGCTGAACTCGATTTTATAATTGATGATACAACGGAGAAAAACACATTTATAAGTCGAAGTAATGCTTATTTTATCAGACGGAACTAAATTAGGTACAATTGTGAGCTATACTGATGGCGAGTCACCGCAGTTTACTCATTTAAGATCTTCGATGCTAGCGTATGTTTCGATAAATCTATTATCGATGATAAACAGATTTCCTCGTTATGCAGTCAGAGTCGCGACAGATTCATTTTACATAAACAAAAAATATGCGGATTCGTTAAAACAATTGCATATTAACAATCATGCATCGTGGGGCGAATGGAGAATAAAACAAGAAGATATAATTAGTTATTCTGAATCTGCCGACGTTGAAATTGCGAAAACATATTACAAGAATAATCAAATACCAGGGATGTCATCGGCACCGTCTGTATGTGATCCTGTAGCTAGACATAAAACTGTTTATCTTAGTGGATGTGGTGGTTCAGGCAAAACAACACGCGCGATTGAATTATTTAATAATTGTTCTGATATGATTGCTTTGACACCGACACATAAACTCGCCAGGGAAATAAAAGAACGAGGAGTAAAATCGTGTACATATCATAGTTTCTTTAGATGGTGCGGATACGCATGGACTCCATCGCGGAGGGGTGAGAAATACATTCCTAAAATTATTATCTGAGACGAGATATTCACGGTATCCCTAGAGGTATTAAAAATATTTCTTGATTGGCTGTTATTGAAGAATACTGCTGTGGTGATGTGTGGCGATCATGGTCAACCACCACCTTTCATTGGATCGTCTCCACATGAGTGGCTGAAAACATTTGTAGATTATTACGAAGAAATAACTGATGACCATAGAGCTATTGATAAATCACTAAAAGAGTTTAAAAAGCTAATAAGACTACAGCCAGATAAAATACAGTGTGAGATAATGCGTAAAGTAATTCCAGAAACTTCTATGAATGATTTTTGGACTTTATGGAGACCTGCTGATTTGACAGTTGCAAGTAGACAAATAGTTCGCGATACACTTCAACAACAATTATTTACGTTACATAAAGAAAAATTATCAAATCTACCTGTACCTTTGTGTTATCGCCCAGCAGATACTCGACGACAGAATGTTGATGTTGAGATTCCTGGTGGTGGAATACAAAATCTTGTGTTAAAATGATATTGTTTTAGTTGTTGTTGATGTTGTTGAGAGCGCGTTAAGCATGGATAAATCGCCGTGGACGTTAGGAAACGCTATAACGATTCACTCGTCACAGGGATTAACTATTACCGATACAAGTATTTGGATTGTCGATGATCGTATTGAGTGGTCAAATTTAGTTTATCTAGCAGTGTCTCGAGCCAGAAGAATATCTCAACTGGGCCGGGTTATCATGGATTGCGTAATAACCGAAGAAATCACTAACAACTTTGTCGATATCAATACAAAATTAGCGAGTTATAAGCAATGTGACAAAAAAAAAAAATAATCGGGATTTTAGTATTGATGCTGAATTTATTATAACACTAAAACAACAACAAGTTATTGTGCAAGTTGTAACTGTAATATGCTGTGGCAGTACTCGAGTAATAATCCAAGACAATTTACAGTTGATAGAATTAATAGTAGTCTTGGTCACACACGCGAAAATGTGATGCTGACCTGTCTTGAATGTAATCGACGTAGAGGCGCTGGACGCTGTGCAAGTTTATAAAAGTGAACGCGGTGGTAATTGTGTATCCGTAGGAATTATTTGTAATTGTTCGCGTACAAATCCACGCTGAGGAGCAGTTGAATCTAATCTGTAGATTGCGGGTCTACCTGTGGACCTTACCACGCTAGAAATTTTTTGTGTGGTCACACTCCAGATAGGATCAGTTGCTCTTTTTCTACCTCCTTCAAGTTCACCAGGTTCATATATATATCTTACGGTAACATTACCTAGTACTGGTTGAGAGGAAGATTTACGTTGTATTGGTATATATTTTTTTGTGATCGCATTAGAAGGTTTCATAAAAGTTGCACGAGTCACTTCGTTGTTTAACGCAGTTATCACACTCGGTAACCTTGCAACCCATTCACGAGATCTCTCCGTGGACTTAAAGTCAGCGGATATTTCCTTTGCGTATTGGTAGCCAAATAACCCCTCAGCAAGTGTTCGATTAAATCGTTCAACGATTGCCTGATCACGATGAATTTCTGTGTGTCCTCGTCTGATTTTAACGTTATGTCGCTTCATCAACGATGATACTGCACCAAGAAATTCTTTGCCAGGATCAACCTGTAGCAGTTGTGGCCATCGTAGACCACCACGTTGATAAATGCGTTCAAACGCAGATGCAACTTCAGTTGCTGTTTTAGTTGATAGTGGTTCTGCTTCTTTATATCTACTCGCAACGTCAACGACGGTTAACGCGTATCTGTATGTGTATTGACGTCTGCCAGTTTTAATGGTATCGTGTGGTAAAAACAAAATATCTGCTTGATGAACTTCATTAGGGGTACTGACATCAAAATGTGCATACTTAATTTTTTTAGGTGGACTTAGATAGATTTGCCATATTGCCTGTCGTGCTAACCACGCTGCAGCAACATCACGTGAGACTTTTGCTGCTTCAGCAAATTTACTAATCGCTGCTTTACCTCTCCAGTATCCTCTTGGACTATAATAAACAGATTCCATTATTATGATAATAATCAGTTGATTAATTACCAGCCCCTAACATTATTTTACCTTTCATACCAGCTTTTACCAGAAAGCTAGCAAGTTTCTCTCTGAGAGATTTATCATGTATAGAATTTAACGCATGAATCAACTTCACATCTGCAAGGTGCCGTTGTTGTAAATCTTTACTTTTATACGCGACATCATGAATGTGACACACTTGATCAATTGCGTTTATTGGATACTCTCCAGGTTTTGGTTGGTCTTGGTTATCGAGTCGGATATCGAGACGAGTTCCAGGACCACAGTAATTATATCTGGCCGATTGTTTTTCACCAGGATACTTTGCCCATGGAGCTCCTGGTAATTTACCTAACGAAGCAGCGATATCTCCACCTGTCTTTAATGAAATAAATTTGTATTTTTTTGTATCACATTTCGCACACCTGCCTGTAAGTGCGCGCCTGTCATTGTTTGTTATTATTGTCGTTAATCCAGTGGTGGACGTGGGTGCTCCACATCGAACACAATATAAATCCATATTATTATTATATGGATATAATTGACTTCTCAGCGACACGAAAACAAGAGCCAGTCAAACATCATCCAGCGCTACCAAATTCTATCAGAGCAATTATACTTGGCCCATCTGAGTCTGGTAAAACGCAATTATTACTTAATCTGATAATGCGATGGCTCAAGTGGTATAAATGATATTTAGTAGCACCATCTGTAGATGATCAACGATGTTACGAAGTACTTAAAGATTTTAATGAAAACGCAAAGTCGCTGACGTGTCCTGATAATGATGCTATTGATTTTATTACCGATATCGATGAAGCTCCATCCATAGACGATTTTGATGGATGTATCAATAATCTCGTAGTATACGATGATGTAATGCTGGATAAACAATCCAATCCAGCTCGGATATTTTCGCGAGGCCGTCACAAAAATACAGACGTAATTTATTTAACTCAGAAATACATGCAAATTCCTAAAGTGATCAGAGATAATTGCAATATCTTAATTGTTTTTAATGGAGTAGATAATTATACTTTGCAAAATATTTATTATACTGGGTGTTCAGGGGATATGGACATGATTAAATTTAAAAACTTCTTTTGAAAAGCACAAGCTATTCCGTTCGGATTTATAACAATAAATTTACATGACCCAAGATCTATATATCGTATAGGTCTGGATAAAATCTTTGGTTAATTACAGCAGCAGAGAGGGTGAACGACCAACGTTGAGTGACCAACACGTAAAATAAACACACCATAAAAAAACCAAAGAGTCAGAGATAAAGTAACGAGATAAGCTAACCCTAGAGAAATCTCATGGTCAGTTAGAGGTTGTGGTTTTTATTGTTGACCTTTAAGATTTCCTTTTCGTAGAAAGGCTTATTTTTTCATAAATAATGTCTCAGGCAAAATGGTCTGTTCACCCTCTCTGCTGCTAATACACTAGCCCATAGTGTACGCAATTTGGCGCCGTGTTAGCATGGAAGCGTGAAAGGTGCAAGTGGATGCCAGTATTAGTGCCACTCTGGTCACAGTCAGGTTAGGAATTATAAATCAATGATTCAATTGACTTAGTTCTGTGCACTTTTTATCATATTAAACTTTTTCGTTATTGAAATCGGTAGGGCGGTACAAACAAACGGGTTAATAGACTCAGACTTATAGTTTCTTTTTATTTGTATCTTCAGTGTAAAATTATTCTCATTTTTCTGCAAGAGGTCATTGTCGGATGAAAATTCGCCAGATAAACTGTCCAGTGAGACCTCAAAAGAACCGGAACTTGTGAAGTTCATATGCGCAATACAAAAATGAAACGCAATGAACTAAAATACGAAATGGAAATCAAAAACTGCATTTTAACACTGTTTCGGAACTATTTGAACCAGTCTACTGAAGTGCGTTCAATCAGAATGTCCCGTATCACATCGTACAGTACACTTGCCATCTGCAATTTCATGCAAAGTGTTCCGATTAGCCAAGTCACGAGGATTGACAAAAACAAAACGTCAAGATGGAAATTGAGAGTTAACAAAATTAAAAATGTCTCGAAAAGTATGTTGTCTCGTCAGTCTTCTGGTCATGGGAGGTCTGCTGCTTATTTCCGGAT
This sequence comes from Megalonaias nervosa, assembly GCA_016617855.1. NCBI lineage: Eukaryota > Metazoa > Mollusca > Bivalvia > Unionida > Unionidae > Megalonaias > Megalonaias nervosa. The sequence goes on from JAECUM010002498.1 coordinate 91,053, forward strand.
TTGTTCTACTTGGCTTGTACGACACTATTATACATAATAAGATCAAACAGGTAATAATGGGTCGATGTAATAGACCCTATTTTTAGTAAGGTATGGGTAATAAATGTAAATGATTTCCTCCATCATACTCTTCTTAACGAGCTTTCATCTAGTCGACCCATCGTCGTGTAATGCGTCACCCATGTTTACGCACATCACGGAAGTCTCTTTTTATCCTGTGAGACTATTGTACATATCCTGTGAGACTATTGTACCTATCCTGTGAGACTATTGTACATATCCACCGGAGAAGAAATACGATACAGATCGACATCAACAACACATAGAAAACTTAAATTTATAAGAAAAATGGCATTAAAATTTTTTTTTAGCATTCCCAAAGTTTTATGTTTATCATAATCTTTATTTTGGAAAAGATTTTATTGCAAAAGCTAAAATTATCAAATTGGGGAAAATGTGTTCATATTATGACAAATATGTTTACTTACGATTAAAAGATGTTAGTTTCAGCGTATGATTGTTTTCCAATACTTAAATGGCATTATTAATGTACAGAGCCTCAGTCTTTGAATGTACAGTTTATTTTAAACTTTAAAGCTGGTGTGCATCTTTCATAACTTGTGTGTCAAACAGTGCAAATAATCAGAGACAGAAGACATAATGTTGCAAGAGATGGTTTTATTTTAATTTGTTGTAATTCTTACCATTATCAAACCAATTTGAAAATAATAACTTTGTTGAAATAAGTTAAATATCAAGAGTCTCTAAAATTCTAATTGAAAGCTTCTTTTAAAGTAAAGTTTCTTATTTATCAGATAAAAAATTCAATTATAAATTTTTTTCAAATAAGAAATAATATACATACAAGATGCTGATTTAGCTATGAATCTGCATCTATTTGTTCTGATATCATACCAGTCATTACAGAAATAAAATGAGATGAGTTGTGGTAAAAGGCCAGGTTGACCTAATATCTGATTAGCCATAGTTAAAACAGCAGATCTGTTTACTGATAGAGTATTTTGAATCCCTGAGCATTGTATTGCATTTCTTTCTATTGCATGCTGGCATTTCATATAAGGGAATTAATACTTAGAATTAGGCATTCATATTCATAAACACCAGTCTTGGAAGTTATTAAATTATGAGGAATTTATTTAATTTAATCGTTTGTTGAAATTATTGTGCTCCATGATTCATTTAACGAATATTTGGATATGTAATAGAAAACATCACAGGATCATGAGCACCATTTTCATAAATACCTGAATATTAAACTAAGTCATGTATATATAGTTATGCATATCCATATTGTGTGATTGACCTTGGTCATTAACTGAGAGTAGAGGCATATGTGATGTAATGGTGCAAAATTTTGTAGAGATTATCTCGCAGTGCATTTTGTTGTGGTCAGTTTGACATGTACCTGTTAGGTTTGATGTATGGGCAAGGCTCACAAAAACTTTTGACTGCAAGGGATAGAATTTGCTCTGTTTGGGGCATGAATTGAATTTTAATTAGAGTCCATTCAGTAATTGCCTGACAGATATGTCAGTGTAGGGTTAAGTGTAGGGAATGACAAGGTTGATACAAACCAGAGCAAGCAATTTTAGGAAACCTCTGGCCATTTGAAACCAGTGTCATAAAATGATATTTTCTGGAATAGTTATTAACCCATTTTATCCTGTTTACCAATTTCAACTGCAGTGCCTGGTTCCTGAGAAGCAATTCTAAATACACTGTGGTAAAACGGAGCCTCATACAGCAGCAGTAGCAGAAATTGTGATGACCTTCACCATGTTTACTAAAAATGTTGTAACATTGTGATTTCTTTTTTAAAGTATATTAAACTATGTATCTCTGGAAAGGTAATAAAATTTGCAACACAGTGATATATGTTTTGTTAAAATTTACCAATGTACATGCTCACAACTGTATTTTGAAATATGGCTTGAAAGAAAAAAAAAAAATTAAAAAACTTACCAGGATGTTCAGTAAATCTTTTGTTCATGAAGATGCATGAAATGCTCCAAATAGTATGGGAATAAAATAAAGATAATTCTATTTCTAGTATTTTGGTCCAAATTTGAAGTTTCTAGCACTGTTAGTTCAAAAGTTATAATAATTTTACTAAAATTGGACAACAAAACACCTGGAATAATTTGTTTACTTCACAATCTAGAACATTTACTTCAGTGTGCAGTTTCTCATGAAAACTTGTCACAAATTAATCCTAGAAATCTTTCAATAAGATAAAGGTAATTAATCAGTACAATTTTTGTTCAAATTTTGAAGTCCACATCATCACTATGTCAGTAATAACAATATAATAAATCGTGGCTGCAACCGAGGTGAAAAATCATCCCGAACCCATTCCTCTTGAAAGCCTTCAAAGTCAGCTTCATTCTCTGAAATCACTGTCGAAAAGTGCATGAAGCCATGCATAATCTATTTCATCAACTTGATTCAATTCTAACCTGTCATTTAAGTCAATATTATCATTAGAATCATCCAAATCGTCAACTTTAATGTTGCTACCCTTGCTATCAACATCCATGTTTACATCTGAGTTGTTGTCCATCATTTTATCGATCGATTTTCAAACCAACAATTTCTTTTCCAACCACGTTTTTTTTTAGAACTTCAATGCGCATGTGTGCTTTAACCATTTCCTGTGTTGGTGAAGAATTGCACAAGTATTTGTGATGCATAACATGTTTCTAGAGACGCTACACACATACGTAGTACAGTACGACCGTAGTCCTATTCTGGATAAAATGGGATACTACGACCACAGGCATATTCAGGATAGAATGAGGTATTACGCCAGTAGTCGTATTCAGGATAGAATGTATTAATAAAGGTGACCTAGATAGGATTATTCTGACTTTGACTGGATACGATTTTTGGCAGTTAGAGAAAGAATCCTGATTGGCTAAACTAAATGAAGGTGTGTGTGTTCCCAGACGGAATTCAGGCCTTTAAGAAATTCCCCTCATGATTTTAGTCGGTCCAATTTTTTTTCCCAAAAAGGGAATCTGTCTCCGATATCAGTAGATAGAAAGAACTCTTCTTGTTAAATAAATCATCCAAGGGACAAGGAAATATGGAAGTTGGTGAGACTTGAAACCAGAGAAGAGAAAGAGAGAATTCTCTAATGATAAGCGAGTGAGGGCTTGGGAACGCACAGAGGTATTTTCTATATTGCATATAATATATAATATATTCATTGATGTAAGCTTGTAATTACTTGTTGAATATATTCATATTAAATTCATGCATAAATTTTTCCTTGCATTTAGAAGCTATTGTTTGCATTAATTTTGTCTCAAATGTTACATGACTCGTGTATTCTGTGAATAATTTTGGATATATTACAAAACAATGTATTATAAAGATTTCATGCATTTCTTATTATGCATTGTGTGAATTTTGTCTTAAATGATTTGTTCATGTATGGTGATAATTTATATTTCTGTATCTGGAAACGTAAGTCAATGAATTGCTAATTAGCAAAGTAACATTGTTAGGACAAGGAGTGAAGTCCATTAATTCATTTGTATAAGGAGGTTGTGGATTCTTTTCAATTGAGAATTGATGATGTTAGCACTAAGATCATTTGTCGACTGACATCATTCAGCTGGTAATTATTAGCCACAATGGGATGTGTGAGTGTGTATGTAATTTGGATTTTTAGTTTTTTCAGTCATATCGCTACAATGTCTGCAGTGTGGCAGTTTATAGTGATGTCTAGCATTGAAGCATCGTGCCACAGACATGGAGCACGATGTCCCACCAAGTCACACTATCCTGACACTTGGCCGACCATTCCTACATCTAACCTCTTAATGCTGAGCGCCTAGTGAGGCAGCTGTTAGTACCCTTTTTATAAGTCTTTGGTGGTATGACTCTGTCGGGGTTCGAACCTGTGACATCCGAGGCAGACACTCCAACCACTAGGCCACTGGAGCGGTCACAATGGGATGTGATAATTTATCCAAGAGGGCTAATTTTATGTCATAGTTCTAGTCGGGAAACTGAAGTGCAGCTAGAAAAGATATTAATTTATAGTAACAGGGTTATGAGTATGTTTTAGGAGACAGACTGACCATAAAAGCTTAGTTCTGTTCAATTATGATTGACGATTTATGATGTAAAGAGTGGGAATATTGTTTGATCCTGGGAGAAGAAAACCTTACGTGTATTTAGTTTGGGTAATATATTTGTACTTTTCAAGGAAAATAGCTCAATACTGTATTGCACTGTGGGAAATGAGCACAGTCTGCAACCAAGACATTTGATGACCCAAAGACGCTAGAGGAGAGAGAGGGAAGGTAAAGAAATATTGCAATGCCGACTTATCACCAACAGTGATTGGGAAATGATCTGAAGTACTGGGTGATGCAGACATGCTGGCAATTTGAGTTCATCAGTCACATGATGAAATTTGTTCTATCAGTATAATGGAACAGTTAATTGTGTGTGTGTGTGATTTTGATTTTTAACGTAGCTTTATAAATTTTCAGTCATATCACTACGATGTCTGCAGTATGACAGTTTATAGTGATGTCTAGCACTGGGGCATCATGCCGCAGACATGTAGCATCGAGTCCCACACAGTCACATTATCCTGACACCAGGCCAACCAGTACTAACACTAACCTCTTAATGCAGAGTGACAAGCAAGGCAGCTGTTAGTACCATTTTTATCAGTCTTTGGTATGACTCGGTCAGGGTTCGAACCCACAACGTCCCTCATCAACAGTTAATTAAATTTCACATAAAAGTTTTTAACTCTATTTCTGAGAGAAAGTAAATGATTCACATGTCATGTCCGATTTCATTTTGTTCATGTAATTGATAAAAGTTTTATATTTTACATATGGGGTCTTGTGTTATTCTGTTCTATATCACATCTGAGATCTCTGTTATTAATTTCAGATTTTATGTCATTATTTACTTGATTGGGGCAATAACACCATTGTCGAATATCTCCTAGATAACGATAACAAAAGCTCCATAAGGAGTGGGGAGATCTCACGCGTCATCCACCACCTTCTGACACCTGACTACTCAAATGTTTTTATTTTTTAAATATTTTTTTTAGACAATATATTATGTAGCTGTCTGTGATTTTAGATTATATGTTAAGATAATTATTACTTGAAAGTAAACATGTTTACATGGAATTTTAACCTTGGACATTTCTAGAAATGATTTTGTTCATGAATTTGATGGAAAAGTATTTTAGAAAAATGGTTATTACAGCCAAGGTCAGGTGGGTTGTTTACATGAGAATTATTATGCCTGATCATCAGGCTTTAGAAGAATCAATTTTAGTTGTGTTCAGTGGAGAGGATTTAATTAATTTTTTTTAATTATTCATTGGAATTACTAAATGCTCATTGATCATTAACTTTTCAGACTAAGTCACTATCTCGGAATTATTATCAGTTCATTCAAGGACATTTTTGATTACATCATTGTGATACAGCAAGACTGTTGGCACATTAGCAAATTCGAGACTACTAGCACATCAGCACATTCAGTATTGGAATTGATGACTTGTGATAGAAATTTTACGACTGTTTGAGATTTAAAAAACAATACTCTTAAGTTCATTTTAAATTTTCACTTTGTCTTCTAGGAAAAATACATTAAATTGTTGAATTTTGCAAAACTTATTGGTTGTCATTCCTCCGTCACTTAGTTTAAGACCATAGTGTCACACACACACACACACATATATATATATATATATATATATATATATATATATATATATATATATATAAATGAGAGAAAGTGAACATGTGCATGATTTAGTCTGTATGTAAACATTTTTTCCATCCACCAGTAATATATCCATCACTGTTGTGTAAACTATATCACTGTTATGCAAACTGTATCTGTTATGTAAAGTCCATTGCTGCAATGTAAACTACATCGGTATTGATAGGGTATGAGCTGAGATCTAAGAACCTCTTTAGAGTCAGTTACGGTGCTTGTATTTGCATGACTTGTGTAACCTTTAACATTCATGCTATGAAAGACCAAAGAAAACAAATCCAGCTGGACAACAAAAACAGCCACAAGACAAAAACCTAAAACATTTTAAAAATCTATCACACCACAAAATTCCTCCTTATATTGTCCTTGCAGTGTGCCAAGAAAGTTTATTGTATAAAGTGTTACATTAAAATTAAAACAGAGTATGATTTTTACCGTAATTTAATTCTTTGGCTTTTGTACAGTTTTGCTATGAAAATGTATTTATGCATTGACACAATAAGTAATGTAGTCCATAGAAATTGCAACAAAGAATCATTTTTAACTTTACTGGTCATAGAACAGAAGAAGATGGACTGCTGTCCTTTATCTGAAAAATTAGTTATCACTGCTCCTCCACAATGGTTGGTCATTTCAGACTGGAGTTTTAACAGAAAGACTAGCTGAATATAAACAAAAATTGTACCACTCAGATGTCCAGTATGGACTTAACACCTTTGCCTTGATGTTTTCTTGGTCCTAAATAAAAATCATGGTGATCTGATGTCCAGTATGTCCACCATGGCAGCCATCATGCAGTGATCGCCAGAAGATTCATAGGATATCTTGTTGGTAGTAAAAGAAATGTTATTGCTTACAACATAGTCACCATCTTGAACATCTTATTATAGCTATGCCTCCAGATTGGATGATTATAATAACATGGGGTTTTCACTAAAAAAAGATTTTGTATGATAACTAGTTGGTCCTAAATTAAAATGGTGCCATTCTGATGGCCATGATGGCATCAATGTTAACAAGCTTGCTACTGCTACTCCTGAATAGAAAAGTGATAACAGAATGGGGTTTTAAGCAGAAGGCTTCATATGATGGATGGTTGGTCTTAAATAAAATGGTGCTGTCCAGACATTCAAAATGGCCAGGACAGCAACCATCTTGAAAATCATGTTACCAATACTCCATCTGAATGACTGATCATATTAACATTGGGTTTTCACTAAAAGATTGCTTATGATGTCTAGATGGTCCACTCAGACATCCAGTATGGGCACCACAGTAGCCATGTTGAAAATCTTAGTATTGCTACCAGAATGGAAAGCCATATTGGGAGGAGGTTGTGACTGGAAGACTTATTATGGTGTGTTGATAATATTCCCAACTTTAGGAAGTTGACTATATTATTGACACCCCATGTTTACTTGTTCTATATATAGCTTGAATACCCAGCCAGCAGTCATTTAAAATAAATACCTTTACTTGATTTATCATATCATGTGCCTCATTTTCTGCACGCATAAGCTCAAGATGAAAGACAGAAGGTTGTGATTTTGCCATTTCCTTTGAAGTTGGAAGAGTGCACTTCAATATGTCATGGTACACCAGCACCTGCACTGATCTTTATGATAACATGAATGATTTGTGATGACATAATCATATTTTCCGCAATGATTGTTTGCTGTTTGATAACATTTGTGACTGACAAACAATACTTATATGGAAATTATGTTGATAACATGCATCTTTCATAGTACAGGTTTCTCTACACTTAAAATATTTTTAAAAAATTCATTCTGCATGAAGATTTATTACTGACACATATCAACACTGTTGATTAAGTTTAAGACGTAACTTTATGATTGGATTCCTACCATATCAGTTGTCTAATGTTTTAATTTTTCATGAATCTGCAATAATTATTACTGTTACTGTCAAGCAGTTGAGTGCATATGACATGTACTTCATTGTCTTCTCTTCAGTATTCATTATAAGTTATAATGTAGATAAAGAAGCACTTCGAAATTTCCCCCTGAACAGCTGTGTAGATGTTTATTAACATTTCATAATCTAAGATCTTCTGTTCTTGCTGGTTGTTTATGTACTGTCATTCTCTTTCATAGTTCCTATTCCCACCAAACTAAAGGGCTTCACATTTTATAGAAATGCATAAATCACATTTTGCAAGTTGCAATACATGCCCTGTTTACCAGACTTGCTATTTTAAAATGTAAGGTTTTCTTCTATTAGTGATACCAGTTGACATAACAGTGACTTCAGATTGTTTAGATACAGAAATACTTTGAAAGTATAATATGCCTGCCAGAAGTGCATCAATGGCAGTGATGTGAAAGTGCTAAAAAGAATGAAGTATGTATATATTACTGATATCCTGTTGATTGAAATATATAAATGTTGATTACCGGTATAAATGTTGATTACCGGTAATGTATGATACTCTAGCTATTTGTATGTACTTAGTGTTTTCATTGTTTGATTAGTCAAAGGAAAAATGAACTACCACAACCACCCATGTGCCTGTAGGATCTGCAAGCCTTTTAACTTTTATATCCTGTCCCCATTAGTTGATTTGATACAAAAGACTGATTAACATGATAATATAATGCATGTCTACTTGCAGTTGATTGCAGTAGTGCATCCAGCACATTCACAAATTGGAGATCTAAACAGTACTTCATTAGGTTCTCACAGAAACACTCGTGGGGCATCACTGAGAAGGTTGATTGACACTTTTCACTTTTAAATACAAGTGGGCAGATTACATTAATGATCATTATACTGAAACCAAATTAGAAGATAAACACAAATTTCACTTGACAGGACTTATTTAATTGGTCTTTATTTGGTACTTAATAACTTCATTACAGACATTTTAATTGATCAATATTTCATCTTGTTATTTAAAGTGTATGGAGAAGTGTTTCATTTGTTTTGGGTTTTTTAAGAAAATTTAAGAAAATATACAACTTTTATTAAAAGTTGTGAATTTCTTAATTTTGAAATAAATTTTTAGTCACTAACCACGGTTTTTGATGATAAAATGAGTTATATATCATGTTTCCATTGACCAGTTTTGATCAGTTTTCTTCATGTTCAGCTGATATAGACCATATCTTTTGGTATTTTGTTTTTGAAGAAAGAAATAAATAGGATCCACACCTGATCCCGTGTTGTGACATAGTTATTTAGGCATGAGTTATTGAGGAAGATGTGTAATAACCTTTTTGTAGTTGAATATTGGGTGAGGAAGAGGTGTAATTTACCTATTTGTACCTGTCACACTGCAACACAAACTATTTGGTGTCAGGGACTGGTGAAATTCCTGCAGACCCAATGACATTCACTCAATTATAGGGGTTTTGATAAGTTCAAGAGTTAAGCTTTCACACCTTTTTTTTGTGTTTTGTGGCTATTGAGCGTTTAAACAGTTAGGACACATGATTATCCAACAAAGAAACAATGTAGTCACCATTGAATTAAGCTTAGCTGGCAGCACCTTTAAACAAGGCCAAGGGACCACTAAATTTTACTTTTTCAAAGTGCAGTCCACATCGATGATGAAAACAATGCCAGAATTTCTAAAGCAAGTGTGGCCTGTGGCAGACTATGTGCCAGTGTGTGGGAGCACAGAGACATCAGTGTAAAAACAAAATTGAAAGACTTCAAAACCGTTGTGTTGCCAACCCTACTGTATGCATGTGAAACCTGTATGGTTTACAGACAGCTGACAAGAAGCTGAACCATTTTCACATTGGCTGCCTGAGGAAACTGATGAGGATAAGATGGAAGGACAGGGTCCTGGACATGGGTTCTGGATGTCAGAAGAGTGACTACCAGAAAAGATCTACAGTGTGCTGAAGGAGGTAAATGATCTCAGGGTGGTCAGAAGAAATGCTTCAAAGATTCCCTCAAGTCATCTCTGCATTGATCCAGTCATGGAAAAATCTGGCACAGGATTGCTCCATGTGGCACAGTCTCAAGATCTTGAACAGAGGTATATTGTAGAGACAATGTAAAAGCACGAGCAGTGTAAACTTCAGGACTTCAGAATGTCCTTTGTTGATCTTTAAACTCCAAGGATGAACAACATGTACAGAAAAAGACAGAAATTGAAAAATATCTCACACACACCGATCACAAAGCTAGACTATTTTTTGTGGCTGACTTGCACATGGAACAAGGTTGAAACCCAATGGTATGAGGGTCAGAAGGTCTAAGGTCAAAGTCAGTGCAAGTGAAAGATAAAAGAATGGTTTCTGTCCAAAAAAAATGTCAGTTTCCAGCCAATTGTATTCACCAAAGTGTGTGGGTAGTTTACATATTGGTAAGTAAAAAGACTATTTAATTTATGGTCAAAAGGTCAAAGGTTAAGGCCACTGTGACTGAAAGAAGAATTTTTTTGTGCATAATAACTTTGGTTCTTGATCACATACATTGACCAAGATTCGTGGAGGGTTTGCACTTAAGGTATAAGTAAGTGGCCTATTGATTTTGTGTTTAAAATGTGCAATTATCTTTGTGGCCCAAAGGAAAATTAGTTCTGCAAAATATCTTTGTTCTGGAGTGAGTTCTTTGATGGAACTTTGAATGACTAGCATGTAGGGTAATACAGGGGCCTATATATTTTGATGTCTTTCAGATAGCAGTGGTCTTTGCTTTTGGTCATGGTAAGTCTGTTAAGAAAATAATGCTTTCTTCATGTTTAAATTTATTTGGGAACCACATACCTTGATAGCCAGTAACTTCCAGTAGGTCAGTGGTTCTTCTGGGGGTTTTCCTGGGTTCTACCTCCACCATTTATACTGGCCACCATGTATAGCCTAACTTGTGCTGAAAAATGGCTTTAAACTCGATAACAACAACAACATATATTGATAAAAGGTCAAGGCCACTGAGACCAACACACTTCAGAGCCATTTAATGCCTTAAGAGAGTCCATATGGAGGACTATTAAAGATGGGCTGGGCACATACCCAATGCTTACTAGTACCCATATAGAGGACTATTCACAATGGGCTGGGTACATACCCAATGCTTACTAGTGCCCATATAGAGGACTATTCAAGATGGGCTGGACACATACCCAATGCTTACTAGTGCCCATATAGAGGACTATTCAAGATGGGATGGGCACATACCCAATGCTTACTAGTGCCCATATAGAGGACTATTCAAGATGGGCTGGGCACATACCCAATGCTTACTAGTGCCCATATAGAGGACTATTCAAGATGGACTGGGCACATACCCAATGCTTGCTAGTGCCCATATAGAGGACTATTCAAGATGGGCTGGGCACATACCCAATGCTTGCTAGTGCCCATATAGAGGACTATTCAAGATGGGCTGGATATATACCCAGTGCTTACTAGTACCAATATCGAGGACTATTCACAATGGGCTGGATACATACCCAGTGCTTACTAGTACCAATATCGAGGACTATTCACAATGGGCTGGATACATACCCAGTGCTTACTAGTACCAATATTGAGGACTATTCACAATGGGCTGGGCACATACCCAATTCTTACTAGTGTCCATATAGAGGACACTTAAAAATGGGCTGGGCACAGAACCTACTGTTCACAGTAATCTTGTTTAAAAGTGAACTGATAGAGGAATATTGAAGATATTGTTGGCCTGAGTGGTAAATATTTTGGACAAATTTCAGGAAAGAAAGTAATTTTGAAAGATATTGTTTCCAGATGATGCAGTCTTTTTAGGAACCGTTATAAAATTACCGAGTAAATTAGTCCGAAAACTTCATAACAGGAAGGGGTAAAAGGTGTAGCTGCCATTATTGTCGTACCTTCATGCCAGGCTTTACATCCAGGTACAAACATCAGGAGATAGAATGATCCAAACCAAACTAACTGATTAGTGTCATTGCTCATGTACTTCAGCTGCTAAACTGCTCTTCTCTAACTTTGAAGTTTTGCTCTTGAATCTTACACAGTTAGTTACTATTAAATCATTGAAACACTGTCACTCATTCCAGTGCCACCAACAAGTGAGGGTTATTCATATATCCGTTGTAACACGAAGAAATAAAAATTATAGTGCCATCGAGGATGATACACAGTGTATGTCAGATTCTCTAGCAGATTTATAGCTGTACATACTATGAGCCTACAAGGATCCAGATCAACTTTCTGGTTAGTAATTAATTTGCCTCGTATATGTGGACCAATTAGTAACAACTTGAATTTGTATCTTGACCATTCAGTAACAGTTTGAATTTGTATCTTGACCATTTGGTAACAGCTTAGATTTGTATCGTGACCATTCAGTAACAGCTTGAATTTGCATCTAGACTATTTGGTAACAGCTTGAATTTGCATCTAGACCATTCAGTAACAGCTTAGATTTGTATCGTGACCATTTGGTAACAGCTTGAATTTGCATCTAGACCATTTGGTAACAGCTTGAATTTGCATCTAGACCATTTGGTAACAGCTTGAATTTACATCTAGACTATTTGGTAACAGCTTGAATTTCTATATTGACCATTCAGTAACAGCTTGTTTATCTATCTTGACCATTCAGTAACAACTTGTATTTTTGTCTTCACCATTCAATAACAGCTTGAATTTGTATCTTGACTATTCAATAAAAGCTTCAGTTTTTATCTTTACCATGTCAGTAACAGGTTGAATTTGCATTTTAGCCATTTGGTAACAGCTTTAATTTGTATCATGACCATTAGATACGTATCTTGACTATTCAGTAAAAATTTGAATGTGTAACTTGACCATTTGGTTACAGCTTGAATTTTTATCTTGACCATTTGGAAACAGCTTCAATTTGTGAATCCAAGAGAAGAGACTGGCACCTTTGTTAAATAATGGAAACATTCCTGAGTTAAGTACTTCTAGGTTGTCTTGTATAAAATTGATTCTTTTTTAAAATATAGTCAGGATTAAAAAATACCAACTATTATTAGCTACTGATCAGTATGCAAGATAACTTATGTCAAGCTTATGAATTAAAAATAGAAAGTTGCCTCGTATACTTGAGCTGAAAGTTTGATGACATACTTTTAATTTGTTTCACAGGAAATTAATCTTAAACAAGGTGGAGACATCTATAACAATTGGGTAGAACCGCCAGTGCCCATCTATTTCCAGATCTATGTGTTCAACCTTGAAAATCCTGAACAGTTCATGAATGGTGGCAAGCCAAAAGTAACACAGAAAGGACCATATACTTATAGGTAGGTATGTTAAAATATCAGAAGTTTGGCTTCTTGATAACCCAGGACCCATGGTATTCCAACTTTGGTCATATAACCTTCAGAACTCCTTGAATGTGAAGGATTGCTATGAAAACTATATGAATTTAAAAGGTTGCTTTGTATCTTTGAAGAGTTTTTGAATGTGTTCAAGGCCTGCTGATTTTTGTTTTCACAACTCTTGGAATTTTTCTCGAGGAATATATCATGGGGGGGGGATGAAATGTTGCATGGCATTGGTGATTTGCCTGATGGAGTATTGTTACTTTGCTGTAATTGTTTGCTGATTATGTTGTTTCTTCTACTTTTGTATTTGTGCAGTGATAAGCAAAGTAACATATGGGAGAAAATTTAAGAGATCTTGAAAACTTTTTTTTAATCATAATAATGATGTTTTAGCTATTAAAGAAATAGAATTGACATGGAGAGAATTAATGAACCGATGTCACTTTGATAATTGAGCATGCATTAAAACTGCCATGCTGCTACACAATTGATGTATAATATTTCCATTTAGATCACTCTTGCAATGTTTTCTCCATCCTTATGCCTTTTGTCGCACTAAAATGATAGGACTGATGTAAATACTGGCAGCCTCGATTCTTGTTTGAGTTATCACAATTAAATAAACGGGCTCATGTAAACATCAGCAGCCTCCATCCTTTTGTTGAAAGGGGTCATGTAAACATTGGCAGCAGATCATAAAAGACACAAAAATAGCCATCTGTATTGTTTGATATCTTGTTCTATATGTTTCAGTTATTAGTCGGGTTCAGTAAGTCATCAAGACTCTTGATGTTTGTCATTTTTCTCTGAAATAAAGTAATGCTACCCAGATTGGTTGTTTTTGGATGGTTAGATATCTGGATGTATCGGCAAATAGCCCCTCATAATGAGAAATAGGCATTGAAAATAACCGTTGATGAGATTTCAACCATCAGTTATATACAGTGGGGCCCCGGCTTACAAACGCCCTGGGTTATGAACGATCCGGGTTACGAATGCCAGGCTGGCCAAAAAAATGACTCGGGTTACGAACGGTGTCTCGGGTTACAAACCGAACCGCCATTCGCTTGCGCGCAAAATTTCGAACATGCAAACTCACATATGGCTGCCTCTACTCAAATAGAGTGAAAATAAAAAAGGTGAAAAAAGGAGTCTGTGGTGTTCTTGTGTTTATTTTGTGTCATGTTTGTGTTGTTTTTGTGGGTTTTGAGTGTGTTTGTGTGTGTTATTGCTATGTATGTGTTGTGTGAGTGCTCCTTTTTTCACCTTTTTTAATGTAGCAGCGATTTTGGGTGATTTTGTTTGGCTCCGGGAACGGATTAAAAATTTAACAATGGGACCCTATGGGAAAACATGTTCCGGTTTACGAACGCCGTCCGGGAACCGATTAGGTTCATAAGCCGGGGCCCCACTGTACCTTGTAATCCTTAATGGCATTCCTGCAACTTTTAATGAAAAATACCCAAAAGAAATTGTTCAGTTTCATTAGCCACAAACTTGTCTTTATGTTGCTAACACAGTGACACATCATCATGTCATCTTTACATCTGTAAAGTTTTTCAAACATGTACAACATAATAATAACTATGAGGGCATGACAAAATGGTGACTTTTATATCTGTGGCCTTTTTCTAAGATTGGATGGAAAAGCAGAGGATATTCTTTTATCCAGACAATGTGGTAATCATCTCATTGATTACTTTCTGATTTGATAGCAAACAAATTTTAATGAATAAAATAAAGTCTCACTGTTTTATGCTAGCTGCTTAGGTCTTTGAAGGTAGTGAATGCGCAAGTCATCGAAAATGATGAATAATTAAGTCATTGAAAGTTGATGAATACTTAAGTCTTCAAAATTGCTAAAGTCTTCAGGCTAGATCAGTCATCAACAAAACCGCCATTATCATACTACTCAGTACGCAGTCAAGTAGTGGAGCTTTCATTGCAATATTGCAGCTGTTGTTTGGTCTCATTCATTCTGAGATTCATAGTTCTCCTATAATATTGTCATAGTGGAGACCAATTGCTCATCATGCTGCCCTTATTCTGGTTTACATGTGTATGCACTTCCAGCCAAGCATTTTTCTTCACTTTTACAGCCATCATACATTTAGATTGGAAAATTTTAAGTAATAAACAAACTTATGTTTTAGAAACTAGTTTAAAACCGCTTATGGACTTCCTGTATCATTGATGTAGATCTTTGCCCAAGCAATGCTTCACATAGCAGGTCTAGGCAATAGATTGTCTAATTTTGGGGTTTTGTGCATAAGAGGTTGACTTCACATTCACTGCAGTGCAGTTACAACATTTCATAAGAGCTACTTGGGTGTCAAAGTATGACCACTGGAATTCTCTTTCCTTCTTGGCATGGTTAATCCATGATTTCTTGGATAGGTCCGCTGCATGCTGGTGTTTGGTTAATGGTTGCAGGACATCAGATGATTGTTGTCTTCTCTGTTTCCAGATGCCCCTTTGACCCATGCATAGAGCAACATTTTCAAGCCACTATATACTGCTTGTTTAAAAAATCTGTCATTTCTTTAACCTGAAAATCAGCTGTGGCATCATTGGAAACTGTAAAGTAGTTCCCAGAAGAACCTCTGCCACTTCCATAAACTGAAAATCGACTTCATCTTCAGCCAAAACTGTTCAGTAGATCCAAGAGGGAAAGATTCTGACTGCTTTCCGTTTTTTTTTCATGAAGTACTCAAAGAAGAATGTAAAATCCAGGGGAAATTACTCTAGTTCATAGCTAACTAGTTGGGTCATTTGCCTCTTATAATGATTTATTTAGACATTTTTAATCAAACCAAACATTTTTAATCATGTTGCACAAAATATGCATTGAGAGAAGCCCTGATTAAGTGTTGGGTTTTCAATTCGTTAGTGAAGGTTATAGACCTGGTTAAGTGTTGAGTTTTCAATTGATTAGTGAAGGTATAGCCCTGGCTAAGTGTTGGGTTTTCAATTCATTAGTGAGGGTTATAGCCCTGGCTAAGTGTTGGGTTTTCAATTCACTACTGAGGGTTGAGCTCAAACAATGTGCTATGTTCAGCAATTCTGTATATTTTACAGGGAACACCGAAAGAAAGGGAAGATAGACTACCATGTCAATGACACTGTGAGCTACAATGAAGTAAGATGGTTTGAATTTGATCAAGAGATGTCTGTTGGCTCAGAGGATGATAACATGACAACTATTAATATCCCACTGGTGGTAAAATATTTTCATCCTTGATTTAAAATACTGTTACATATATGTAATTAAATTGCTTGTGTTTAGTTTTAAAATTCTTTTTATTTTATTTTTGTTTCATTACATTTTATTGTAATGATTATTTTCACGGGATTCGAAATTCTTTTCAGTAATTCTGTTTATCTAAGATATAAAAGGTGTTACATTAGCAAATAATTTTAGTTCACATTGGTCCGCGGTAGTGTAAGCGCTACGCGAAAATGATTGGCTATTGCCAAGGTCATTTCATCTAGTCTGAATAAACAGTGTTTTATTTTTAAATTTATTTCAGAGTGAGAGTAGATAGGGGTTCTTGCTACGTGACAAATTACATTTTTCCTATTGCATTGTTCAAGTGTTAAGAGACCACAAGATCTATCACGTGAGAACGGGATGATAATTTGGTTTGATATAATACCCTTTCTGAGCGCTTGTCAGTCAGTTGTATTTTTGAAACCTTGAAGGCTGGATAGGTTTTTATTTTTGAAACCAGATTGTTTTTGAAGTTCATTTGTTTTTAGAATTTAATAATGTATTCTCTAGAAAACCAAACGAGTGTACTGTTTTATAAATTCTGGGAGAGAGAAATTCAGTGGAAATTTATTCTGGAATTATTCGGAAACATAACTGTGATTCAGTTGAGGAATTGTTGCTATTTTTACATTGCCTTCCATGTGGAACGTCGTCGAGATTCGAACCTGGATTCTAATAGAACTATTTAGTGATAGGACTTGAATTTTTTCATTCTTAGGATTAAATTTTGGATAATATTCACAAACCGTAAGTCCTATTTTCCAATTTTTATATTGTTTTCTAGGGAAATAAATTATTTTGTTAAAATATACAAAGCTTGTTGACTTCACTGTTTTCTCTTGTTATTATTGTACGAGCCTACACGTAACAGGAGAAAATTGGGTTGCTCGTCCTTGGGATATATGAATTTTGGTAAAATATTTCAGAAAATTGTTTTTTGAAATTTAAATTCCCCTAGTGTTTAAATCCCAAGTACTGTTTTACATTTTGTTTGAAATCTTTAGTGAAAACAACAGTCTTTTATTCTCAGTATCATCAAAAGTAGAGAGGTTGTTTTTGTTTTCAATTTTAGCGAGGAGTGTTTGAAAATTTTGAAAATGGAAGTCCAGCTTAAAAAGTTGGAATTAGAGATAAGACAGGTTCAGTTTCAGATAAAAAAGATACAAAAGGAAAAAGAAATGGAAGTAATGGAGTTACAATTTAAAGTAAGAAGGGAAGAAATGCAAAGGCAATTTGAAGAAAGACAGAAAGAAAGACAAATACAATTTGAAAAAGAAAAATTAGATATGCAAATGCAAAGAGAAATTCGGTTAAAAGAATTAGAGCTGGCAAAAGGAAAACACTCCCCTACTTTTGATGTTTATAGAAATATCAAGCTAGTGCCCCCTTTTAGAGAAAAAGAAGTAGACAAATATTTTCCTCGTTTTGAAAAAGTTGCGGAAAATGTGAAATGGCCAAGGGAGTATTGGACTCAGCTACTACAATGTTTACTAATTGGTATAGCTAGTGAAATTTACCATTCACTGTCAGTACAACAAAGTTCTGACTTTGATTTGGCTAAGGAGTGCATTTTAAAGGGTTATGCGTTAGTCCCTGAGGCTTATCGGCAAAAATTCAGAAACTATAAAAAAGAACCTGGACAAACTTATGTTGAATTTGCAAGAGAAAAAGAACAGTTATTTGAGAGACGGTGCTTAGCCCAGAAAGTTGAACATGATTATGAAAATATCAAACAACTTGTGTTACTTGAAGAGTTTAAGAACTGTGTCACTAATGACATTAAGAATCATCTTGAAGAGCGTGACATTGAAACCTTGGAAAATGCTGCTCTTGCTGCTGATAAGTACTCCTTAACTCATAAAGTTCCTGTTGTAGGCAAATCATTCACTCAGCAGTCTACTGGTAGAAAGGTATTTCAGCCAATACAACTCCTCCTAACTCAGTCGGATGCAACTTCTGAAAATCAAGCTTCTGATCAACTTGATTCAAAATCCTTGTCTATTCCTACGTGTACCTATTGCAAGAAAAAAGGACACGTCATTTCTGATTGCTTTAAATCGAAATACAGGCATCAGAATCAAGATAGTCCTATCCCAATAGCTCTTATTTCTAAGTGGTCAAGGTCACGGTCATTGGAGAATTATGAACCATTAATGTCGAAGGGTTCTATATCAGTCTTGGGTGATTTGGCCAATCCTATCCCTATTAAAATTTTAAGGGATACAGGAGCTTCTCAGAGTCTTTTATTATCAGGTATTTTGCCTTTTTCTGAGAAGTCCTGTTCTAATGAGAGTGTTCTCATTCAGGGAGTAGAGTGTGGCTTTGTTAATGTTTCTATCCATTCTGTAAATTTGTCATCAGACTTAGTTTCAGGACCTGTGACAGTCAGAATAGTGTCTAATTTACCCATTGAGGGCATTCATTTGTCGCTAGGCAACGATCTAGCTGGAGACATGGTTGTGGTTAATCCACTTGTAACTGACAAGCCTTCTTTGGATCAGAAAGTTGATCCTATTGAAAAAGAATACCCTGAGTTATACCCAGCTTGTGCAGTTACCAGAGCTATGTCAAAGAAAGCTCTTGAGAATGATTTTCATAAGGAGAATATTCCTTTAGCTGACACATGTATTGGTCAGGCTTTTGATGAGGTCACTTTCACTTTTAATTTGGATCAATCAAAGGTATTGATCACAGTGATCCTCTTTTAAATACTCATTCTCTTTTATCTAATCAGGGTGATGAACGACAATCACTTGTCATCGAACAGGAAAAAGATCCTGAGATCTCCTGTTTGTTTCAGAGGGCCATTAGTGAAACTGAAGCCACTGAAGTACCTGTCTCTTATTTCATTAAAAAATGGAATTGTTATGAGAAAATGGAGACCTCCCGAGGTACCTGCTAATGACGAGTGGTCAGTGAACTATTAGATTGTAGTTCCAAAATCTTACAGACAGGAAATACTTAGTTTGGCCCATGAAACTCCTCTGTTGGTCATTTAGGGATAAATAAAACTTATCACAAGATCTTGACTCGCTTTTATTGGCCAAAAATCAAAAGTGATGTTTGTAAATTTTGTTGATCTTGTCATACTTGTCATATGGTAGGAGAACCCAATCAGAAGATACCTAAGGCTCATCTGCAACCTATTCCTGTATTTGACGAACCATTTAGCAGAATTATGGTAGATTTTGTTGGTCCCTTACCTAAGACCAAGTCAGGCAACCAATATTTGTTGACCATTATGTGTGCATCAACAAGATTCCCAGAGGCGATTCCTTTGAGGAATACTATAGTAAAAGCTTTGATAAAGGTTTTTACTCGATTTGGCCTTTCTATATCTGTCCAATCAGGTCAAAGGTCAAATTTCATGTCTGGAATTTTCCAGCTTGTTATGCTTGAATTTGGCACTCCACAATTCAAGTTAAAACTGAAACTATGGTTTCACAAAACTTTACTTAGAGAACATTTGCGTCTTGTAATAGAGTTCATTCTCTCTTGCTCATTCTTCAAAATTTTCATCAATTTAGATTTTACGGCCCTTACAAAGTAAAGAAAAAAATAAACGAGTTAAATTATAATAATGGTACTCTGATCTAAATAAATTAATGGAGTACTAGTATATTGAAAGAGATAGCCAAGTAAATCATACAATTAATTTAGTTGTACCTGTCCCACCAACTGAGGATTTAAGTGAAGATATTCAGTTGGACACTGTTGATCTTGGAGCAACAAATCTTTGGAATTCGGAAATTAATGAAAAATCTAGACCAGAAACTTTTACATTTGCAACAACAAGAAAGAAATGAACTTAAACAATTATTATTCGAATATAAGCACTTGTTTCCAGATATTCCTACAAGGACAAACAAAATTTTTCATGACGTTGAAATTGTAGATTCAAAACCTGTGAACAACACCCATACAGGATGAACCTTCTCAAACAGGAATACTTGAAAAAGGAAATTCAGTATTTGCTGGAGAACGATTCATAGAGCCCAGGAAAGGTGATTGGAGTTCACCATGTATACTTATTCCGAAACCAGATAAAACTTTCCGTATGTGCACTGATTATAGGAAGGTGAACAGTGTGACAAAAACAGATTCATTTCCATTACCAAGAATCGATGATTGTATTGATAAAATTGGAAATGACAAGTACGTCACCAAATTTGACCTTCTAAAAGGATTTTGGAAAATTCCACTAACGGAAAACTTTTTACACGTTATTTTTCATACTTTTAAGTAGAAAACATTATTTTTTCATGTATGAGAAAAATGAATATAAAATTTCAGGAGCCATGCCATGATCATCTTGTGTTATTCATATGCGATCTCTTCCCTAAAATGATAATGAACTTGTTTGGGGGTTTTTTTGTACTTTTGAGAAATAAATTTTTTTGTGTACAAGAATAATACATGTTTATGAAATTTCGGGAGCCACACCACGACCGTGTTATATACAAATTCGTGTTATAACGGAGCGTGCTATAGCGGGGTCGCACTGTATGTACAACCATCATTTAGATATCCTTTATCCTGAATTGGGTAAGTCACATGGTGAAAGCATAGCAAAACTATACATGTCTTCAGGTTATTATCAGACCAATCAGAAAACTGGGAAAACTTAGCTGCCGAGTTACCATTATTACCTATTAAAGACCGAATCCATTGAGAAAAAAAATCAGTTAATGTACAAGCTATCCAATAACTATATCCTTGTCTATTTACAGTACAAATAATGGATTTAGGGATGAGTTTGAAAATATACCATCTTAGAATGATGTTTAGTACATTATAAGAGTTGCTTTCACAAAGATGGTCATGAATGGCTTGTGATGTGTCAGTACACATGCGATTTATTTAGAATAACTTCAGATGTCTCAAATTTACCTTGGAATGAATGAATGCCATGTTTCATTAGAATGTAATTCAGCTGCAGAAACCAAGTTAAATGATGTCTAATGACACACCAAAATTTCATATCTTATAAATGTTAGCAATGTAAGTTTTGCTTGTGCATTGTTGGTACGTGTATATTTTAATTAAACAAAATTGTAAGCCTGTGTATATAAGACATGCCAATCTTGTATGCAGAAAACTTAATTCCTATGTATTATCTTTTAAAGGAGTTGATCAATTTAATTTGGTGGTTAGGTATTTAATGGCTCTAATTTGAAGGTTATGTGTTTAATGAATTTAATATGAAAGCTATGTGTTTAATAAACTTAATTGGGAGATTACATGTAATGAATTTAGTTTTGAGGCTATTTGTAATGAATTTAATTGAGATGTTATGTGTTTAATGAGTTTAATTGAGATGTTATGTGTTTAATGAGTTTAATTGAGATGTTATGTGTTTAATGAGCTTAATTGAGATGTTATGTGTTTAATGAGTTTAATCGAGATGTTATGTGTTTAATGAGTTTAATCGGGATGTAATACATTAAGAAGACCTAGATTAAGTTAGATTTTAACATGTATCTGTAAATATTTTGCATCATAAATTTGTGCCCATAAACATTTGAGCAATTTATTGCATTAAAACTCAATTTGGAATGACCATGCAATCAAAAAGACCTAAGTCAGGTTTGATTTTCATCTTTCTATGCATAGATTTGACAGAGCTATGGCCCCTACTTTGCCCTTGCACAATGAACATTAGATTTTGTAGATGCCACTACCACATTAGCAGTGTCCACAGTATTGTACAGACACAGTTTAGCTTTTTTTCAAAATCATATTTTCAAATGCTGTAAGTAGAGATTGATGAATGGATGTAAGCATACATGGATAGATGATGGACATATATCTAATATCTGTTACAAGTTGAACTGTTTTTCATTTCCAGGCCATTGCAGACATTGTAAGGAAGGAATATCCATTAATACAAGAATTGGTGGAACTGTTATTGGACTGGGGAAGCGAATCACTTATCATGAACGTCACGGTCAATGGAATCCTTTGGGGCTATGAGGAACCTTTGATCAAGAAGATCAAGGACATAGCCCAAAGACGTGGCCTTCCTTTAAACATTAGTGATCGTTTTGGGCTGTTTAGTGGCGTAAGTCTGTTTTAGTATTTCATCTTTGTAGAAGTTCAGTTGCATGTAATAAGAAGAGAAATAATAATAATAATAATAATAATAACAATAATAATAATAAAACCTTTATTTTCAGATGCTGTCTCAGTTATAAGTGAGATTTTATCTCCCTGCAGGCATTCTAGTATGTACATATATAATACAAGCTAATTATACTCTAGTATGTACATATATAATACAAGCTAATTTTACTCTAGTATGTACATATATAATACAAGCTAATTATACTCGAGTATGTACATAATACAAGCTAATTATACTCTAGTATGTACATATATAATACAAGCTAATTATACTCTAGTATGTACATATATAATACAAGCTAATTTTACTCTAGTATGTACATATATAATACAAGCTAATTATACTCGAGTATGTACATAATACAAGCTAATTATACTCTAGTATGTACATATATAATACAAGCTAATTATACTCTAGTATGTACATATATAATACAAGCTAATTTTACTCTAGTATGTACATATATAATACAAGCTAATTATACTCGAGTATGTACATAATACAAGCTAATTATACTCTAGTATGTACATATATAATACAAGCTAATTATACTCTAGTATGTACATATATAATACAAGCTAATTATACTCTAGTATGTACATACATAATACAAGCTAATTATACTCTAGTATGTACATATATAATACAAGCTAATTATATGTTGACACACACACACAAATAAACATAGACACACAAGCGAAAACTGAGTACATAAACAACTATTTACTATTACAATGGAGAAAAAGAGGTGGGTAGCATAGCTTGTATTTTAATAAGTACACTATCTATATTTAACAAAAATTTTTTTACATGATTTCATTCAACTAATACACCTGTTGTGGAAAGAAGAGATACTTGGAGCTGATTTAATATAATGTGGAATGTTATTCTAAACAAGATCCTGAAAATTGAATGATATTTTTGAATGGCTCCATTTTAGCTTGGGCACCTTGAATTTGTGATTTTTTAATTATCTTAGATTTGGAGTACCAGTAGATTCTCTTGGAAAATAGCATTCATGTAAATGGGGGCAGATTTTTGTAGACATGTTGTGCACCATTTTTGGCCTTTCTCAAGAATATTATTTCATGCATTGGTAATACCTGAATTGATTGTAAGCTTGCATTTTGAACATGATCTATATCCTGATTAAGGTTTCAAATGAAATGAACATTATCTAGTTCCTGATTAAGATTTCAAATGAAGATGAGCAGTTTCAAGTGAAGAGAAGAATATCTTAACTGGAGACCACCATTATAGTGGGAGTACTTGTTTCTGAAATCATAACAGCCAAAAATTGTGTGAAAATAATTGTTGAATAAAATAGCTTCATGAAATGCATTCAGTTTGAAATTGTATCACTATTTATAATAATTTATCACATCATTGAAAAGAAGGACAAAAACAATTAAATGGATATTGTTAAACATATATTGAATAATTTAAGATATTATTAAAAAAAATAATGTTCCACAAATTGACAAGCTTGCAAACATTATTGGAAGTTCTGTGAAGTAAAACTTGAATAAATAGGACATGATAATGACATGTATAACTTTAAATAAAAATAAAAAATAATAAATTAAGCCAAGTAACAAGTGGATAAATTATTTCATTTGCCATGGACTATTTTATATGGTTACTTTATTAGTAAATGCCCATTGAAATTGTGTCAGGTGGAAAATCATTGCTTTAATTTTTCCCCTTTCACTGAAATCTAGATTTTATGATCAGATTATGTTGTGCCGGCTGCTGAAGATATCTCATGAGTTGATAAACAAGTCTAGTCTCTTTGCGGTTCTTAAATCTTTCCTAATTTGATTCTTTAAAATTAGCTGTATGTATTATATTCTGAATTATATATTTTATTTTATAATATCTACTAAATTCTGTAAATCTAACGTCCGACACATTTTCTGTTAAGCAAAATCTTGGAACTGAAACAGAACTGATATTGTGTGATATTTACATTACTATATTTTTATATCCATGTACTATGATCGTTGTTATCGAGTAAGTTATTCAGAGGCCAGTATGATATAATGTATCTCTTCTCTGTATCACCTGTTATTGAAAATGGGCAAGTATGATATTAGAATAGTTTTATTTTTCTCTCTGTTTTCTATGCATAAAAAGGTTGACAGAGTTTCAAAATCATAAAAATCCACCATCCTTACCCTCTAATTATCAATGCAGAATCAGTTTGAAATGTGTTCTTGGGATTAGCAGTAAAACAAATTGCTACTAATTAAAAAAACAGGTTTTAGCATGTCTTTGAAAATCTGTGTATTGGTGGCAGTTGAGCAATGAAATCAATATTGATGTGCAGTATTTAGTATATTTAATGATTCTGATAGTTTTCAATTGAGAAGTGTTTGATTCAGTCATTGAGGGACATGCTGTTGTACGTCAGCTTTCTTGTGATATTCAGTAAGCTATGAACTATACTGATTTAAAACTAATATGTGACTGAAATAAACATACACTATCGATTAATGGAGTTGAGTATAATTTGACATGCTATGTGACTAATAGATTTTCCTTGTTTCTTAAAGTAGAGAAATAATCGAAAACTTCATTTACAGATTGTTCATGCTGATCCCTTTAGTGGTGAGGAAGTGTTTTTTTTAACTATTGAAAATCCATTTTCTTTTAGAAATTGGTGATTCTTAGATCTTTTTCATGAAATGACATGAACTTAGGAATGAACACGTAGCAGAAACTTATTTTTAGAATATAACCTGGCTGAAAAGTGAATATTCCTCAGTTTTGGTAAAACCATAACAATACATGGGACTGGTTCAAGGAATGACATATTCTTGTGTATATAATCAAACATCTTTCACTGTTTTACTCAAAATTTCAAATGACTTCACATTGCTACTGCAAGATTCAGAGCACGTTTACATACACTACATGAATATTGACTGAGTTGCGCAGATACTAGATTGTTACGTACAATACATGAATGTTAACTGAACTGCACAGATACTAGATTGTTACGTACAATACATGAATATAGACCGAGCTGTACAGATACTAGATTGTTACATAATATACATGAATGTAGACCGAACTGCACAGATACTAGATTGTTGCATACGATACACAGGGTCCATAGGGGACCTTGAAAACCTTGAAAAGCCTTGAAAAATGAATTTGTCCCTAAAGGCCTTGAAAACACCTTGAAAATTCAAAATATTGTCTGTGTACCTTGTAAAACCTTGATTTTCTTGAAACCGAGAGGAAATGATAAATAGTTTTCATTTTAAAGATTTAAATAAAAAAGAAAAGGGACCCCCCCCCCCAAAAAATGATGTCTCACTAAGTTTTGTGCCAGAATGGAAATTTCCACAACTGGCCACTGTGCAGTCATACATTTTGAACTTCCAGTTGTTCAAAGCTAGGATGTAGCCACGGTTTAAATTTGAATCATTTGAATGCTTCGAATAGCTGGTTACCGATTCCAGCTTAGGTGGCTAGACGAAGAAAAATATAAATTTTGGATAATGAGATCTTTCTCAGAGAGCTTTGCAAAATACAAATTGTGCCAGAAGGATATTGATTTGTGTGCAGATGGAGAGAGTGCTCTACTGTCACATGCAGCTGGAAAAAAAACACCAAGCTCTTATAATGGCTGCCATTAACGGCTAATACGTCAAAACAAAGAATTCTTCAGCATGAAAATGTTTTTGATGAAAGAGGTATAACTGTGAACACAGAGATTCATGTTTTAATATAGAAACTGTATATAGTCTTAATTATGAAATTAGTTCGTTCCGGTTCTATTTTTGGATTGAGTGGAAATAGGACAGACAATAATTGCAATGAACATGATAAATCTAAAAATATAGAATACAGCTGAGAGAAATATTAATATATCTAATATGAAATAGTTTGAAATATCCATATACTGTTTTTAAATAAGCGATAATATAAAAAACAAATATCTTTGTTACATTTTTTTAATTTTATGGGGTTGGGTGAAGAAGAAAGGCAGGTACTGAAAAAGACATTGATACAACGACAGCTGCTGCTGATGACTATGCATTGAAAGCAAAGACCCATAGGAAAATTTCTTTTATCACGACATCAAATAGTTAGAGGAAAAGTGTCAAGGACAAAATAGCTGAATTTGGAACTCTTGATAAAAACAGCTTGATGACAAGCTACTAGAACTGAAAAATCCACTCTAAAATATTTTGGACTTCGTGAATAGTGTAGTGTACAGAGTAAAATGAACATTGTTCAGTTACTGTACATTATTCTGATGACCAGATGTAGAATGTATAGTATTAATGGGAATGGTATCAATGATCAATGTTTGTCCAAGTTTTATTAATGGGTTAATTTTGATGATGTCATCAATTTAAATATTACTTGCATATTTGATCATTTGTTCATCAGTATTGCACATACATTAAAAACTTAGCCATTCCTTGACAATTTGTAAGAAATTTTCTCAAACCTTGTTAATTCATGTGTACAGCATATGTCCAGAAGTGTATAGATTCAGTAACATTGAAGAACCTAATTTGTCCCACTTTGTTTATATTTTGACACCTAATTGATACCGTATTCAGAATAACACCACTGCGTGCCTTAAGAAATAAACATTCTACCTTTTGCTCAAATCTTCCTCAGTGCATATCCCAGCATGCCTAAATAGAAGGAAAGCTGCATGTAAAACTTGCACAGGACATAATAATTGCATTGAAAATAACCACTGTACATGTGACATGTCTTGTCACTTAACATTGTCACTTAACATTACAAGTTAAATCAGTCTCAAAAACAAACTTTACATTCATTTTATTCAGCACGAACATCTTGGGAGACCTAATCTGTCATCAAAGGGGAAGTGTCCAAATATACAAAGGGAGCTAACTCCAGTAGTATATACAGTCATATGATGTGTTATATTGACTATGGTATTGTCAATGGGTACTGATTATGAGCCTCATGAAATTTACCTATTAGTAATTTATTAAGCACACAGTGTATGTTATATGTTGAATTACCAGCAATTTGGCATCTACATGGCCCAGGGATGAGTAAGTAGTATGTTTTTTCAACAAAACTCATTTTTGCTTGCCTAGGGTGCAAGGACAAAAGTTATTTACTTGAGCTCAGTAAATGCATTCCAAACAAACCAGAATGAAAGGAATTCATCGACAGAAGCAAATGTACAAAATCATGTATTCCAAGACTGAAATGAAAAAGGATGATTTGGCTGAAATGGAAAGTGAATTGAATGCAGATGGAACACAAATGAAATGGAGAATGAGCATAAATGAAACGTAACTGAAGCACAATTGAAATAAAATGCAGACTGTGTCAGCTGACATACAAACAATACATACATGCTGCTAACTGCCCCAGCAAACTATTCATTAGTTTATGGTTAACCATCCGCCAGGTAAAATGTTTGTATGCAATTAGATTGTGCTAAGCTATGAAATATAGGAATACTGCTCACTCCAAAGTATAGGAATACTGCTCACTCCAGAATATAGGAATACTGCTTACTAGAGATATGGGAATACTGCTCACTCCAAAATATAGGAATACTGCTTACTCCAAAATATGGGAATACTGCTGGCTGCAATACATATGAGTATTGCTTACTCCAAAATGTAGGAATACTGCTTTCTCCTAAATATGGGAAAGTAATACTCACCTTACTGCTCACTATGTTAAAACTTCAGTTTTGCTGGCTCCACTAGACGACACTGAAGTATCACTGAACTGATGCTCATCTATCGCACATTTGTTGATGTTGTTATGGATTCAATGCCATTTTTCAGCACCTGATAGGCTATACATAATGGCCAATATGTTAAAATAAGATTTTGGGATAACCCCAGGAAGAACCACCAGAAATTTGAATGAGTCATATGATAAAACAATGTCACAAGCTAAATCTTGACTCTCAGCTTTTTGCCGACTATAAAATAATGTTTGCTTTAAGCTAACTATAAAATGTTTGCTTTGTACTAACAATAAAATGATGTTTGCTTTGGGTGTTTGTTCTTAACTTCTGTTTGCTTTTAAGAAAAGTATTTATGTTCTGCTAGCATTTCGTTCTCTTTGTATATTGCTGTGTGATAACTTCTCTTTGACATAGTTTTGTTATAATGTAAATAATTATCATGCTGATGCTTTTGTAAAAATATAAACCCCCTTAAGACAATAGCTGTATGTGCATAAGAGACAGCAAATAGAAGTTTTTAAGATCAGCCATAAACCATGCATAGAGAAGACACTAAATACATGTACGTTTGACAAGATTACAGAAACAGTCGATCAAATCTATAAAATTCAAACTGTGTCATCTAATTTATTCCCACTATCTACTAGTAGCACATCACCAGACAAAATACTCATAGAATGTATACAGTTTAGGTAAAGTTTTTTCTGGTACTGAACTGAATGTTTTATCTCTCAAATAATAATTTCTAAACAGTACAGAATCCTAGAATGAATACAACCATTAGTGTAAAGTGCACTTTCACAGTTACAAAGAAAGGCTTAAAAATTGTCAATTTAAATATAACACATATCCTTCCAAACTTGATTAATTTTGAAGTTCGTTATGCACGAGAAAGAGTCAGTTCATATATTGTGAAACTTCTCTTGTTATATACAACTGATGATTACAGAGTACATATTAATGGATTTGAGTTAGAAAGACATGATATGCTAAACCAAGAGGAAATAGGTGTGACGTTCTATGTTGATGCATTTGTCAATTTCCATTGATGAGCCAAGTTTTTAATAGGAGATGCTGAAAGCATTGGGATTTAAATCAGTCTTCAATCTTCCATGTTCCAAACCCATTGTTTTATATTGTTTTATATTGTTCTGCCTACAAACCTCCAGATTCAACAACTGACTGGATAGATAATTAGCTGAAGTTCTATGTATTGATAGATAATTGGCTGGAGTTCTATGTATTGATAGATAATTGGCTGAAGTTCTATGTATTGATAGATAATTGGCTGAAGTTCTATGTATTGATAGATAATTAGCTGAAGTTCTATGTATTGATAGATAATTGGCTGAAGTTCTATGTATTGATAGATAATTGGCTGAAGTTCTATGTATTGATAGATAATTAGCTGAAGTTCTATGTATTGATAGATAATTAGCTGAAGTTCTATGTATTGATAGATAATTGGCTGAAGTTCTATGTATTAATAGATAATTAGCTGAAGTTCTATGTATTGATAGATAATTAGCTGAAGTTCTATGTATTGATAGATAATTGGCTGAAGTTCTATGTATCGATAGATAATTAGCTGAAGTTCTATGTATTGATCGATAATTAGCTGAAGTTCTATGTCTCGACCAAGATATTGAAATTATTGCAATAGCTGCCTTAAATACTACTTCTTGAAGAATCCTCTATGAACGTGTTTTCATTGCTCTGAACTATACCATCTGGAATGATTAATTTCTTGTGCAGCTTGAGTTATTGCCAGATCTGAGATACTATTCAACCACATTTATACCAACAGACTGTATGTAAAATAAAATATTACCCTGTATGTGTCAGTAGACATGCCAGAATTACCAAGAAATGAAGATCAACTTAAGATAAACTTAAAGATCTACTTCATGAACATTTTGTGAAATTTAAAAGAAAACAGACTGTAATTCTGTTCTTGAAAAATGTTGCAACCTTTTCCTTAAAGTCCTAACTGCTCATAAACCCCTAAAAAAATAAACATGTCATGCAGCAATGCCTAGTTAGTTTACCCATGAGATCAATGATACCAAATATTGGAGAGTCGAGTTCCATAAGTGGAAAGATTTGGCAAATTATAAACAAAGGAGAAACAAAGTAAAACACATGTTTAAGAAAGCTAACAAACAATTATACACCACTCCCTCGATAACTTGCGCCCTGCTTATAACATGGGGTCAGGCATGAATCCCATTTTTTAAAGCAGAAAATACCAAAAGATTGATCCCTATTTGTTGAACTTGAAGAAAATCGTGATCGAAATTGGTAATGGAAACTTTTGATATATTGCTCGTTTTATTGTTAAAAATGGTAGATAGGACCAGGAAATTTTAATCAACATTATGAAATATCGACTTTTAATAAAAGTGATATAATTTGTTACATTTTGTTTTCAAATGACATTCTTAGTAGACCACAATTAACAATATTCAAGCACATTTCGATCAATGAAAATGTCACTCATGCCAAGTAGAGGCAGTACTTTAATAAATACCAATTAAATAATTTTTTTTTATCAATTGAAATTTGTGTTCTGGTTCTGTTTTTTAGTTCCTTTTAAATGTAATCATCATAAATGCAATGTGTCCTCTTGTAATTAAATGTAAAATGTGTCAATCCACTGTAACAGCTATGTCAGCGAGTGTTAGCTGAGAACCTAATTAAGTGCCCACTGTGTTTTGATATCAGACTAGCGGAAGCATTTGTTATATTGTTGCACTAAATAAAAAGTGGGCCTTCGTTTCTATTATCACGGGTATTACGTCTTTTGAATCAAATAAAGAAGGTGGAATAAATAAAAAAAATGTCAAAAGGCATACAAATCCTACATGCTTAAGAACCAGCGGTACCAGTCGTATGTCAGGTAACTCATTTCAGTTGATTAATCCAACACTGTGATACATTTTATTGTGTATATCTCTAATTAAACTACCTTAAATTAACCTACTCAATCATAAATGTGATTAAAGATTGCTAGGCAACCAAGTGAAATGAGTTCTTCATAAAATAAAAGCTTTGTTTCACAGATACGTACCATTGTGGGAAAAACAAGTTTCAGAGAATTCCTGAATTGACACATAGAGATATCCTCAAGGATGATAAGAAGTTTCACTATTACTTTTGCAGTGAAATCATGGCATCAATATTTTACTAATTGAAAAATACAAAAATTGAGTTTCAACATAGATGACTGTCTCACGAAATAAATGTTGCGTGTTTTTGATTAAAAGGAATCTTGTTTGGTAGTGTATCAACAGTTAGTCTGGTTCCCTGCTTTGAAGACTCCTAGTTTCGTAAAATACTATTATACACCACTCCAGGAACCAGTCTAATCAACAAAACAAAAAGCTGTGACGTAATACATGAATGTTTTCATGTACCGTGTTTGGCTTTTGAAACCAATTGCAATCATATTATCGATCTTTCAGATGTTGGACATTCTGAAAATAAATGTGATATATAGATAATAACAAACAACTTCATCAGAAAAGCACTTTGTTGACAATTTTTCTTGATTATAAAACAAGGGTTCAGCCATTAAACAGCCACGTTTCCCACCCCACGGTTTTCTGGATGTCTAGTGGGTTTTTTGGAGGTAACTCGTGCCCTCGCTTATAGCGCGGTCTGTGTTTTTGGACCCCGATGTGCGCGAGTTATTGAGGGAGAGGTGCAGTAAGCAAGCATTAAACAAAAACCAGTCTAGTGATTAAGAAAACCAGTCTAGTAGTCAACTATGCATTGAGTTGAATGATAAAAAATATATTAGACACCCCCATCACGTATACAATAGAAAGGTATTATTGCAAAATCAATAAAAGAAATTGCAGATGTTTTTAATTAATACTTTAGTAAACTTTCAGATAAACTTTGCTAGGAAAGTAGAAACTCTTGTTGTACAAATGTTAAGGAGTATGTGGAAACCATGACAACTGGCAAACTTTATTTATTGCTTCAGATTATATCAGAAATTGAAAAATATTAATTAAATGTTAGTAAAGCTTTCAGCCTCAGTAATTGCCTAGTCTGTAACATGTATAGTTATCCTAAGTATTAAGATAAGTGAATCTCCTGACACATAAATGTACCAGATTCACCCTGATTTTTTAGAGTGGAGTAAAGGATGATCCCTGTAGCTACAGTTCAATTTTAGTCTTGCTGGCATTATCAAAAGTCTTTAAAATGACATTTAGCTAACCTTGATTACTTGATGATAATTGTAATCATTGCCACAGTAGGCAGTCTGGTTTTAGGAATTGCCGTTCCAGTCAAACATCCCTCCCCCAAATCACAGACACATGGCAAGATGAAGCGAGTAAAGGAAATGTGTCAGGAATTGTCTACCTTGACTTTAAAAATGGCATCTGATTTAGTAGATCTCAGTATCTTTCTCAAAATAACAATGCTTTAGTTTTGATGATAGTGCCATAAAATGATTCACTTCATATCTTTCGCACAGGAAGCAACATCTATGTCTAGGTAGCACTAAACCGTATGCAGTTGTTATGGTGTTCCTTAAGGGCCATTATTGGGTCCATTATTATTTTTATTCGTCATCAATAACCACACTCCTACTAATAACTTGAATACATACAATTTTTGCAGATGAGACACCATTGCATGCTTTTGCTCCATCTCTAAATACCATCCAATTCAAGTTAAACAAAGGCTTGGAGATTACTGAAAGCTGGTGTAAGAAAAACAAAATGTTTCCAAATCAAAATAAGAGCATGTTAATAACCACAGCACAGAAAATGGCTTACATGGACCAGAAGCATTCTGATCTCAGTATTAAGAATACAACCATTGAAAATGTTCCAAATCAACTCACTGCACATTAGCATTTATTTTATGTGTGAAACTTATATTTTCAACTGTCTGTCAAAATCCTTTCTCTTTTTTTATTGATAAAATCAGTTTAAATGCTAGTACGTAAGAACACCAGCAGCATTTCATCACCCAAACTATGACCTTGTATCTTTGAAGCAAAACCACACAGATGATGGAAGATATACCATCTTTACTGGGGTAGAGGATGTGTCTCGGTTTGGAATAATTGACAGGTGGAATGGATTAAGGTACTGTATTCAGTTTTGTTTCTCTGAAAATACTTACCTAATTGTATTAAGCTGTCTCACTCTTCCTTGCAATATGAGTACTGTACTAGATGGATCGCTCAGGTTTAAACCAAGTACATCCTGGTCACAGGTTGCCATCTATCAGGATGAGGGGAACTAATCAGTAAGAGTTGCTTCCCTTTCTTTCAATGAGATAATAGGCAGACAGACATTTTATTGTCTGTAAACACACTGGATTCCAGAGGTTAACAGGAAGTCATCCCTAACACGAATTTGATTGGGTAAGTATTATCAGAGAAACCTATTTTATGCATGTCAGTCTTTTTTCAGAACTGACATTTATGGTCTCTATATTAGAAATTACATGTGGTGATTCTGTACTGGAGAACTGCATTACAGAAAGCCAAGCCATTGGTACATGAAAACAATTAGGGATACAATCAGGACTTAATGAAATGGACAACTTTTCAGCTATGTTTTAATTTTGTTGGTCAGTTTTTAGTATAAATACCTAAATCTTCTACACCAGATGTTACCCTAGTGGTTGGTCAGTTTTTAGTGGTTGGTCAGTTTTTAATATAAATACTTAAATTTTGTATGCCAGATATTACTCCAGTGGCTGGTCAGTTTGTAGTATAAATATATAAAACTTGTATGACACATGTTACTTTAGTGGCTGGTCAGTTTTTAGTGGTTAGTCAGTTTTTATTATAAATACCTAACTCTTGTAAGCCAGATGTTACTCTAGTAGCTGGTCAGTTCTAATTATAAATACCTAAATTTTGTATGACAGATTGTACTCTAGTAGCTGGTCAGTTCTAATTATACCTAAATTTTTTATGACCGATGTTATTCTTTGAAACTTCATAACAAGTCTCATAGATCATTGATACTGTTGTTATCATCAAAAGGAGTGTACTATTTTAAAAATAATAACTATAGCTTGACAAGAGTAGAGATGAGAGACTAGATGACAGAAAGTGTACATGCAGTTATTTGCTATCCTTTCTTGAGAATGCAGATGTTTGACTTGTAGAAATAGCCGTAACTCAATGCAGATGTTTGACTTGGAGAGACAGTCAAAACCCTATGCAGATGTTTGACTTGTAGAGACAGACATAACTCAATACAGATGTTTGACTTGTAGAGACAACCATAACTCAGTACAGATGTTTGACTTGTAGAGACAGTCATAACTAATTGCTGATGTTTGACTTGTACAGACAGTCAAAACTCAATGGAGATGGTTGACTTGTACAGTCAAAACTCAGTGCAAATGTTTGACTTGTAGAGATAGCCATAACTCAATACAGACATATGACTTGTAGAGATAGCTATAACTCATGCAAAGGTGACTAATTTTACAGCATATACCATCCTTCTTGGGATTTAAACTGAATGGAATACATGATAGTGTGTATTTCAAACATTTTTTTCAGTAAGGGCTGTTCCATTTAAACATACTTGGTACCCAGGGAAGGCAGTTTTAAAAAGAAATATATTCCAGGGTACTTTGATTTCACAGAATTCATAATAAAATGATAAGAAAATTCTAAATTGCATCTACGGCTGAGCACTCTACAATAAAAGTGCCTTCCCTGGGTCCCAGATATGCTTTACTGGAACAGCCCTAACTATTTTTGTTCAGTTTTTGTCAAACATCTCAGTGAAACAGTAACATTAGAAGTAAAGTATATTCTGTAAAGAACATTTATGATTCATCATAACAGTGTTAGGCTGTATGGTGTTACCGATGTTACACCCCATCATGACAGTGTTATGGTGTATGGTGTTACCCATGCTATGCCCCATCATGACAGTGTTATGGTGTATGGTGTTACCCATGCTATGCCCCATCATGACAGTGTTATGGTGTATGGTGTTACCCATGCTATGCCCCATCATGACGTTGTTATGGTGTATGGTGTTACTCATGCTATGCCCAATCATGACAGTGTTAGGGTGTTACCCATGCTATGCCCCATCATGACAGTGTTAGGGTGTTACCCATGCTATGCCCCATCATGACAGTGTTAGGGTGTTACCCATGCTATGCCCCATCATGACAGTGTTAGGGTGTTACCCATGCTATGCCCCATCATGACAGTGTTAGGGTGTTACCCATGCTATGCCCAATCATGACAGTGTTAGGGTGTTACCCATGCTATGCCCAATCATGACAGTGCAGCAGTGCCACCTTTGCTATGCCCCATCATGACGTGCGTGTTAGGGTAAGTTACTCCATGCTATACCATCATGACAGAAAAGCTAGGGTGTTACCCATGCTATGCCCCATCATGACAGTGTTAGGGTGTTACCCATGCTATGCCCCATCATGACAGTGTTAGGGTGTTACCCATGCTATGCCCAATCATGACAGTGTTAGGGTGTTACTCATGCTATGCCCAATCATGACAGTGTTAGGGTGTTACCCATGCTATGCCCCATCATGACAGTGTTAGCGTATATCTGAGGTCTCAAACATGCAGCCCGCCAAGCTTTATCGTGCGGCCCACAAAGTGATTGGCATCACAAATTGTAATAAGAGACAATAGCGGATGAATGAGAGGGCATTAAGAACAATCACAAAATATAGCATCGAAGTCTTGCATCAATAGCTATAAATAGACCACATTTTGATGATGCACCTTTATATTGTAAAAGTTACTTGCGGCTGACCGAACATCCTGAAGGTACATTTATTTTTCTTTCCCAGATGTCACTTTTAACAAAGGTTTTTAGTGTGAGGATGTAATGATCAGGATTTATTATTATGCCCTTCGAAAATGGCTTCAGCCTCTAACAAAAGAAAGCTCCTGGAAGAAAAAAGAGTTTTCCAGGATAAGCGGGAGAATATGTACCTTGTCAGAGGACAAAGGTACAGTTCAGTGTTTAATTTGCCTTCAGACAATAGCTATGCTAAAAGAGTATAATATTCGTCGCCATTACATAACACTGCACAGTGAGACATATGATGTTACCATTGGAAAAATGAGAGGAAAAAGTGCTGAAACTGAAAACAGCATTTGCCAAGCAAACAAATTTCTTTTCGAACATTAACAAGTCAAGTGAAGATGCAGTAAAGACAAGTTTCCTAATAAGTGAAATGATTGCTAAATCATCAAAGCCTTTTACAGAAGGCCTTTTTGTTAAAGAGTGTCTTGTTAAAGCAAGTGAAATTTGATGTTCTGATAAAAAGAACCTATTTCAAGGCATAAGCTTGTCTGCTAATACTGTTGCAGAGTTACTGAGCTAGCGGGTAATGTGAAGAAACAATTTATTGAAAAGTCACACGAATTTGAAACATTTTCAATAGCGCTTGATGAGAGTACAGATATTTCTGATACCGTGCAGTGTTTATGAGAGGTGTGGATGTCAATTTAAACATAACAGAAGAGTTGCTAGACTTAGTACCACTGAAGGGTACCACAACGGAACGTGACATATTTCAAGGACTAGAAGAGTGTATAGAAAAAGATGCACTACCATGGAGTAAACTCATATCCTAGGCTACGGACGGTGCACCAGCAATGTCTTCTGGAAACATTGGTGTTGTTGGGTTACTGAAGTCCAAACTGAATACTCTCACTGCACCACGAAATAATGTCACATGCATCCGTTGTATTTTGCATCAAGAAGCTGTGTGTGGTAAAAGTATACAAGTGAAAGAAGTTATGGATGTTGTTGTTAAAACTGTCAATTTCATTCGTTCAAGAGGATTAAATCCCAGACAGTTCACATCGTTAATAGAAAGTATTGAAAGTGAATATGGGGAACTTCTTTATCACACTGAAGTGAGTCGAGGAAACGTTTTGAAATGGGTTTTTTCACTTAGAAAAGAGATTGAAACCTTCATGCAAATGAAAAACAAAGATGTTCTCATTTCTCTGATTCAACCTTTATTTGTAATCTCGCTTTCTTAACAGACCTAGCTGATCACCTTAATACCCTCAACTTGGAACTTCAGGGTAAAAAGCAGTTAATAACAAAGATGTATGACTGTGTTAAGTCATTCAAAGTCAGGCTCAATCTGTGGGAGAAACAGCTTAATGTAGGGAACTTGGTCCAATTCTCCACATTGAATTCATTGGAAAAAGTTGAAATCACATTCTTGAAAGAATATGCTAATATCATTTCTGACTTGCACACACAATTTGAAAACTGGTTTAAAGATTTTGAGGCACGTGAGCCACAGTTCCACCTTTTTTCGATACCTTTTGCTGTGGACATTGACAAAGTTTCTGAGGACATGCAAATGGAACTTGTGGAGCTTCAGAGTGACACTGTTTTGAAACAGAAATATATGGACATTGGAGTTCCAGAGTTCTACAAGTTTCTGTCTCGAGACAAATTCCCCAAGTTGCTCTCTGAAGCCACAAAGATCATGTCTGTGTTTGGTAGCACTTACATATGTGAGCAGTTTTTCTGTCTATGAAAATAAACAAGACAGTCTTAAGGTCAAAACTCATTGATGATCATTTGGCAGCAACACTGAGATTAGCGTCATCTCAGGATATCAAACCAAACATTGATGTGCTGGTTGAGGCAAAATGTTGCCAGCTGAGTGGCCAAAAAGTGGACTTAAATTGAGCACGTCTATCTCCAAGTACTGATCATTGTTAATTTTAAATTTGTGTAAACTTTACAGTAAAATATAAGTACAGCATATAATGACTATAGTCATGCATAATGGATATGTTTACATTTTTCATATTTTACTAGATGTTTGCTTAATAATGACGTATGTAGGTGTGCTGCGGCCCTTGGGCCATGGAATCGTCCTCATGTGGCCCTCAGGGTGGTTTGAGTTTGATACCCCTGGCATATATGATGCTAACCATGCTATGCCCCATAATGATAGTGGTAGGGTATATGGTGTTACCAATGCTATTCTCCATCATGACAATGTTATGGTATATGGTGTTACTCCTGCTATGCCACATCATGACAGTGTTAGGGTATATAGTGTTACTCCTGTTATGCCCCATCATGACAGTGTTATGGTATATCGTGTTACCCATGCTATGCCCGATCATGACAGTATTAGGTTATATGGTGTTACCCATGCTACACCCCATCATGTCAGCATTATGGTGTATGGTGTTACCCATGCTGTGTCCCATCGTGACAGTGTTATGGTGTATGTAGTTACCCATGCTATGCCCCATTATGACAGTGTTAGGGTATATTGTGTTACCCATGCTGTGCCCCATCATGACAGTGTTAGGGTGTTACCCATGCTATGCCTCATCATGACAGTGTTAGGGTATATTGTGTTACTCATGCTACACCCCATCATGACAGAGTTAGGGTGTTACCCATGCTATGCCCCATCATGACAGTTAGGGTGTTACCGATGCTACACCCCATCATGACAGAGTTAGGGTTTTTCCCATGCTATGCCCCATCATGATGGTGTTACGGTGTATGGTGTTACCTTTTTCCATCCTTCTGCTATGTCATCCTTCATACCTTGGTTAAGTTTTGTATTTATGTCAGCTGTCACTGTGGTATTGCATACTTGTTCCATGAACATATTTATAATTTTGTGAATATAAATCTCCTAGGCAATTCAATTTATCTTGTAAAATCTGACTGAGGATACTCCAGATATGTACCGTGTTTTAAATTATGCATTCCAGCATCCTCATTTAACTCACAAAACTATAACAACCCTTTCTTATCTTTTCAATTTTGAACATAATTTTTGCTTCTATCACAATTTTGATTTCATATGCTTCACTCTGGAAGTAGTTATCGTCATTATAATTCAGTGACGCGATTTACACCTGTTAGTTATCATTATAATTCAGTGACATGTGATCTGCACAGGTCAATGGTCATTATTATTCAGTGACATGTGATTTACACTGGTCAATTATCATTGTTATAATTCAGTGACATGTGATTTACACATCTCTTAACATCATTATAATTCAGTGACATGAATACTCAACACTGTCTGTTTCTTTGTTACAGGAATCTGAGTTACTGGACAACAGAACAGTGCAACATGATCAATGGAACAGGTTGGTAACCATTGTTAGTTTCCACACCTTTTTTGGAGAAAAAGTTGGTTCTGTATTTTCCTCCCTGCCATGTGTCCAATCTCTGTGTGATTAGCTTATCTACGTTTTACCAAGGTAGAAAAATTCATCCTGATAATTAAATATGTCTGTTAGACACTAAAATTTAAAAGCAGTTGCCAGATTTCTCCTTTGAGTATGTTCCCCAGTCACACTACATTAGGAATATTAGCCTGCTACCTTGCGAACTCATCCCTACTAAAAGACAAAAATAGTCTTTTTCTGTTTCAACAAAGGGCAGCAACTCTTGCCCATTACCTCCCCTTTGCACTGCCAGGTGTCGCTAGGTTTTAGCTTCACTGCTGTGCAAAGCACATGTTGTACAGTTCATCCTCTGACAGTCCAGCTGTTTTTGTGTTCCTATTGGCCCATCCAACGTTCCTTTGAATTTATTGTGTGGATTTATTGATCTACTCCAGGCTGTATGCATTATTTTACGATTTCTGGCACTTTTTAGTGATTTTGTCACTTTTCGTGACTTTGTCTTTTAAGACCATGGTCACACAATGCTGTTGTTGACCATATACCAGGTCATTATAAGTTAGCATGCCTTTGACTTTCTTTGCTTACTCTGTCCGTTACGGAGCTCTTATTAGTGA
The DNA here is from genome assembly GCA_016617855.1 of Megalonaias nervosa. Classification (NCBI taxonomy): domain Eukaryota; kingdom Metazoa; phylum Mollusca; class Bivalvia; order Unionida; family Unionidae; genus Megalonaias; species Megalonaias nervosa. The sequence goes on from JAECUM010002498.1 coordinate 131,002, forward strand.
AATTCTAAAGTGCTGCTTGATATTTATGCTTAGTTTGTTTGTGTTTCATGCTGATTTGATAGAATTGTGGTTTAATTATTAACTAAGCATCATGCATAAGTTCATAACAGGGCCATGAGTTTCTGATATGACACTTTCACTTCTCAGTTAGTAATGACTGTGTTCTAGCAACTTAGTAATATCAGTACAATACTAGCTGACCCAGACGAGGATCTGTCACACCATGATTGCGATGACACGCAGGCAAAACCCATCTTTTTCAGGTCTGATCAGCTTTGAAGCTGTCATTGTGGAAATTTATTTGGGTTGGGCCATTTCGGAATGCCCTCCAGACCCTGCCACTACCAGGGTTACAAGGTCATGGCATCGGTTGATTTTGGTGAGGAAGAACAGATGCTGCCTTCTGGCTCCTTCCCCCAGTTGGCAGAATTAAAGAGATTAACAGTTGCCTTTTGGGCTGGATTGGTGACCCGGCCAACTCAAAGGTGTTTTTCTTGGAAAGTCAGGTTCCAGCAACTTCCTCCTCTTGCTGGTATCAGACACACTCCAACGACTTAAGTATAGATCTTTCTGCTCTCAACAAGAATTTGGCAGCCGTCCACATGTTGACTTCACTGTACTATAAAGTGAATAAGAACATGCTTCATGCCACATCTAAGCTGGTTTGAAACATCATGGTGACATCCTCTAAATTTGGTTTCATTGACAATCTTCCAGCTTGCTGAACAATCCAAAAATAGCCTCGCCTGGGACACAACAGCCAGGATTGCTCGGGTCCTTAATCGAGCAACTCACCAGTACTATAGCCATTGCCTTGATGGCTTAGCCAATTTAGACCTAATCTGATGCGATGCATGCCTGCAGTCAACATTGCTTAAACCACTCAATACTCTTGCTTTATGGGTGACCCCATTTGGGTCTCTCCTGTTTTTGGAGGACAAATCAAAGAGGTTCAAAGGCAGACAGCTCCGGAACTGCCCATCCAACTTGCTACTCCCCCACTCCCCTGCACGTGTTTGGACCCTCTTAGCCCCTGCCAGTGCTTAGGGATGTTCAGCAGCCCTAAGAAGGGATTTCCTCAATCAGATATACACCAGTACCAAGCCAAACCCAATCCCAGGAGACCACAGACTAACCAATATAGGAGGCAATCATACAGAGGCAGGAAGAAACAGACTTACTCCACCTTCAAGCCTCCAAACCATAAGCTTTGATGTACCCCTCCCCACCACCTGCAGGCAGCCTGCCTGTGGGTGGCTGACTCCTGCATTTTCGGGCTAATTGGGGGCTTCATGGTTCTTTCATCCAACTTCTTCCTTTCTCCTCTGCCCTCTTCTTAGATGGCCCATTAGATTGGGAGAAGGATGCCTTTCTACAACAGGCGATATGGAAGCTCTCAAAAAAAAAAAAAATCATGCAGTGGAGCTTGTATAAAAACCACAATCCTCACGGTTCAATTCAAGGCTATTTCTTTTTCAGATAGCAAACAGCAAGTTGAGATCCATGTTCGCCTGGAGTCGCCTCAACCAGTTCAAGATGGAGACGGTGAGTTCAATCCGCCTCTCCATTCAATGGGACTAGTATGCCATCAGTCTCGATCTGACTGACATATTTTCACATTCCATCCACCCACGTCATGAACATTTTCTCCATTTTACTTACTGCGACACAGTTTATCAGTTCAAAGTTTTCTCTTTGTCCTCAGCATCAGGCCTTTGGCTTTTAGAGACTATGAATTATGTCCTTACCCTTTTCTGATTGATGTCATCTACAATGACGGCAATGTTTCTGGACAACCTCCTCCAGAAACATATGGTAAGTTCTGTTCTACCCCAAAGCAGGAACATTCCCCTCTCTATTTTAGATCATCCGGGCTTTCTAGTGAACTGGGAAAGTTGGACCTCCATCTGTCCCAGAACTGTGTCCATCTGGACATGGAATTTTAACGAACCTGAACCTGGTGCAACTTGCTCATGTTCAAGTAATCAGAATTGTCAAGCTCATCAAGTCCATTTGCAACAGGACTTTTCAGCGAGAGAGTTTTTGCAGCTCCTCAGTTTATTAAATGTGGCAGTGGACTTTGTCCCTCTCAGCTGTCTTTTTCATGTGGACATTGCAAGCATAATGGTGTCCCTTTTTAAGTCCCCTTGATCAAATAAACATGATCACACCTGATCATTTGTGTGTCAATGGTGCAACCCAGGTTGGCTAACCATGGGAATCCCACTGGAGAAGCCCCAAGTGGAAATAAAGGTAGGTACCAATGCCAGTTTGCATGGTGGTTCCGACCTGTTGCCAACCATCACTACCATTAGCATCACATGGGAGCCAGGGGAATGGCCTCTACACATCAGCTGCCTAGAAATGAAGGCTGTCATCCATGCCTTTCTTTTCTGAAAAAATTGACTCTGAGACAAAGTGGACCTCATTTGGTTTGACAGCTCTCTGGTGGTGACCTATCTCCTCAAACAGGGAGTCACCAAATCACCCAGCCTGGGTATTCTGATATTGGCACTTTCTACATTGGTGTGACAGTCTCCATATCAATGTACAAATCAGTTACATTCCCTGCAGACTCAATGTCTTGGCCGACACTCAATCAAGAAGAGGTCTAGTCCTTCACACAGAATGGTCTCAACATCAGTTGGTCTTCACTCAGATTTGTGCACTTTGGGGATGTCCAATGATAGACCTCCTTGAATGAGGTGGAATCACAGGCTACCCATCTTCATCTCTCCAGTTCCAGACCCAAAAGCTTGGGCTGTGGATGCACTGCCAGTCATTTGGGAGGGGTTGTGGGCATTTGCCTCCCCTTCCAGGGTGCTGAGACCAAAAATAATCCGGAAGGTACGGTGTCAGAAGGGCAAGATGATTCTGATAGCCCTTCTCAGATGGGACAAGTCCTGGGTCACTGATCTACTTGTAGTGATAGATATTCCCAAGAAGATTCCTTGCCAATGCAAATCTTTTCCAGCAACCATATGAACGTGAATCTGCTTTCGCAACCACAATCACGGTTGGTCCTTCCATGCCTGGACTGTCCTCTTCTTCTACACACTGGACTCTTATCAGGATAGCTTTGTGAGACAAACAATTCAAACCTTTGATTATGGAGAAAATTTCGAGAGCAGAAGGCCCTCCACTCTGAAGGCGTATGAGGGAAAGTGGCTTGTTTTCAGGGACTTGTGCCATACCAACAACATTGTCACTCTGCATGCTTCAATCCCTCAACTGGCCAATTTTTTTTCTCCGGCTCTTTGAGGAGAAACAGTTGGGCCCAATCTCTATCAAAGGCTACCAACCATAATATTGGACACATTCTGCCATCATAGCAGACATGATTTTGGGCAGGATATAGACCTGTCAGATCTTTTAGACAATTTTGGTCTCAATGGACCAAAATCACTCATTCTTTCTTCAGGTGGAACCAATCCTGGGTTTTAACATCACTCAGTTGGAATCCATTTGAACCTCTAGCCTACACTTAACTAAAGTCGCTATCTTACAAGTCATGTTTCCTGATAGCTTTAGCTTCCATATGCAGAGTAAGTGAGGTGCATGCCGTTTATTTCAGCCTGAACTCTCTTCAGTTCAGATCAGAGGTTTCAGTGGTTCTCTTGACACAACCAGGCCTTGTAGCCCAAAATTGGTTACCGTCTGTCAGTAACCAAAGAGTCGTCACTCACTTGCTCTCTTCCATTGACAGGTCAATAACAGCAGCCATACAAGATTCTGTTCATGCTCTCAAGTACTACCTGAAACGCACAGAGACATATCTGTGCAAATCCAAATGCAAATGCCTCTTCCTTCCGGTGTGAGCCGGAACACAGGATATCACCCTTCAAGCCCTTCATGGCTGAAGTGGGCTGTAAGCTTGGTCTGCTGTGATGTCTCACCAGTTCAGAGTCACCTCATTAAGATTATTGCCCAGAAGTTTCGATCCGAGATACAATAGAAGCAGTTGGCTGGCATGCAGAGTCAAACTTCTTGAGCCATCATCTCAGACTTTTAGCATCACAGAGGCAAACCTTGAATCTGGTAGGTCCAGTGGCAGCAGCACAGACGGCCACCAGACCCAATTAGATCAATCAACACAGCCTGTTAACTTCACTACATTCACTGGTGAAATTTTTTAGGTAAAAAGATTTCAGTCTTCATCTTCTTAACTGTATAGGGTCACAGGTCAAGTAACTCCGGGCTGTGTTGCATGTAATTAGAAGAATGGGTTATTGTTCACATGTGGGAATTAAACTGCATACCTCATTAGTGATTAGGGAATGTATTCAAAGGAGACTTCAAATTTTTAAGCAAATTATCTTTCTCCAAGAATAGTTACCCAATCACATTACGTAATAACCCTCCCAACCACCCCCACCATGTGAGCATCCTCATTAGTATCTCACTGAGCTAAAATCTAGTGACATTTGGCGGTGGCGAAGGGAGGTAATGGGCAAGAGTTATTGCCCTTTGTCTATTGCAATAGACGGAAAAAGTTGACTTTTGTCTTTTAGTAGGGCTGGATTCATGAGGTAGCAGGCTAATATTCATAACATAATGCGACTGGGTAAGTATTCTCAAAGAAACATAATTTGCTTAAAAATTTGCTTTATCCATTGACAAAAATTTACTGGTCTGAATTTGCCAATTTATTCCTTGACAAATATTTACTTGTCTGAATATTTGACAGATAGTTGAATAATGTTAAATTATGGATCCCCAGGTTACGTTTTTGTTGAAGTATGACATACATATTGTTGAGTACACCTTGACAGAAGCTTCAGTAACAATCATATCTTTAAATAAAAAGATTAACCTCAGTGCTAAAGTCGTGGCGTAGCAATCACATCCATCCACACCAGATTAACCTAAGTGCTAAAGTCTTGGTGTAGCAATCACATCCATCCATACCAGATTAACCTAAGTGCTAAAGTCGTAACATAGCAATCACATCCATCCATGCTAGATTAACCTCAGTGCTAAAATCTTGACATAGCAATCACGTCCATCTATACCAGATTAATATCAGTGCTAAAATCTTGGTATAGCAATCACATCCGTCCATACCAGATTGACCTCAGTGCTGAAGTCTTGGTGTGACAATCAGTGCTAAAGTTGTGGCATAGCAGTCACATCTATCCATACCAGATTGACCTCAGTGCTAAAATCTTGGTGTAGCAATCACATCCATCCATACAATATTAACCTCAGTGCTAAAATCTTGGTGTAACAATCACATCTGTCCATACCAGCTTAACCTCAGTGCTAACATCTTGGTGTAACAATCACATCTATCCATACCAGATTGACTTCAGTGCTAAAACCTTGGTATAGCAATCACATTCATTCCATACTAGATTAACCTTAGTGTCATGTTGTAGCAATCACATCCATCCATACCAGATTAACCTCAGTGCTAAAATCTTGATATAGCAATCACATCCATCCATACTAGATTAACCTCAGTGCTAAAGTCTTATTGTAACAATCACATCTATCCATACCAGATTGACCTTGATATTAAAGGCTTTTCTCAAAATGCCCCCAGATTTTAAATTGCCATTTTTGTCTATTGAAATTAAAATCACCTTAAAAGTTTATTTACGTAATTGACAAATTTGGTTATTTCTAGCACTAGCATAGTTGCTGAAATATTTTTTGAGAAGGATAGTTGGAGTTTTGGGTTCATGCTCTGACATGCTATTCTGTGTACCTTTTAGCAAGATACCTTGTGTCCATCAACTAGTATTTGGTCTGTTGTTTTCACCTTGAAATAGTCATAACATCTAGTTTTCTTCTGTTGAAATGAGATGCCACAGAAGATAAAGATTGTTTACACTAGGATGTCTTCATATTGACAGAATTGTTTGATTGTATTCCTACTGAAAGGGAATGCCATGTTAGATGAAAATTGTTGAAGTAAAAGTCTTGGTGTAGCAATCACATTCATTCCATATCAGATTAACCTCAGTGCTAAAATCTTGATGTAGCAATCACATCCATCCATACTAGATTAACCTCAGTGCTAAAGTCTTAGTGTAACAATCACATCTATCCATACCAGATTGACCTTGATATTAAAGGCTTTTCTCAAAATACCCCCAGATTTTAAATTGCCATTTTTGTCTATTGAAATTAAAATCACCTTAAAAGTTTATTTACGTAATTGACAAATTTGGTTATTTCTAGCACTAGCATAGTTGCTGAAATATTTTTTGAGAAGGATAGTTGGAGTTTTGGGTTCATGCTCTGACATGCTATTCTGTGTACCTTTTAGCAAGATACCTTGTGTCCATCAACTAGTATTTGGTCTGTTGTTTTCACCTTGAAATAGTCATAACATCTAGTTTTCTCCTGTTGAAATGAGATGCCACAGAAGATGAAGATTGTTTACACTAGGATGTCTTCATATTGACAGAATTGTTTGATTGTATTCCTACTGAAAGGGAATGCCATGTTAGATGAAAATTGTTGAAGTAAGAGTGTCTTCTTGTGGACAGAATTATGAGATTGTAGTCCAAATCCACGGGTGTCTTTTTGTGGGCAGAATTATGAGATTGTAATCCAAATCTATGGGCAGGTTTAGATGATTGGTTCTCAAGTATAACAAAAATGACCTGTCCGCTCAAGCTTTCATTAGAATAAGTTATACAGCTTAGTGCAAGGAAATAAAAAGGTATATTAATTTGAACATAAAATGCATGCTGCATGTACATTGATTAAATAGTTACTCCAAACCATACAACAAATTACATGCTGGATGTACATTGATTAAATAGTTACTCCAAACCATACAACAAATTTCATGCTGGATGTACATTGATTAAATAGTTATTCCAAACCATACAACAAATTACATGCTGGATGTACATTGATTAAATAGTTACTCCAAACCATACAAAAAATTACATGCTGGATGTACAATGATTAAATAGTTACTCCAAACCATACAACAAATTACATGCTGCATGTACATTGATTAAATACTTACTCCAAACCATGCAACAAATTACATGCTGGATGTACATTGATTAAATAGTTACTCCAAACCATACATAAATTACATGCTGGATGTATATTGTGTTACGTGACTAGGCTCATACAAAGTTCCAAAGGAAAGAGTGAAGCCAATAAGCTTTGTAAATTTAACAAAATAATCTATTTCCCTAGAACACAAGGTAAAAAATATGAAAAAGGACTTATGGTTTGTGAATATAATCCAAAAATTAATCCTAGAATTTAAAAATATAGGTCCTATCACTAAAAAGTTCTAATTGAATCCAAATTCGAATCTCAATGAAGTTCCAAGATGGAAGACAATGACGTCCTCTATAACCAATTTTGTGCTGATGTGTCAACAGTTCCTTGTTGATTCACCAAGAATATAATTCCGGCTTTAGAATTCCGAATAATTTTTAGTAAATATCTTTGTCCAAGAATTTCAATGAAGAAGAGTATTTTCCAGGGTGAATAAATTATTTTAAATAAAAAAAAACTCCATTCAAATGGCAACAACAGGAATACCTTTCAGCCTGAAGGTATGATTTACAAGTGACTCAAAAACACTGGAATCTCAGTATTAAACTCAACTAAGAATGCAATTTCAGACCCGCGTGATGGGTCATATGGTCACTTACTTCAAACAGAGCAGTAAAATAATATGGCAGTTAGCACATAGGCTATTTACAGGTTTGAATGTACTGAACGAATCTTACTATAAGATTCAATAATAAAAAAATTAAAAAAGGGTTGTTTGCAACAGAGCTGACGCAAGCCAAGAATGACCTTGATTACGACCAATGATTTTCACTCTGTTTACCAATTCAGAACCAAGGTCAGGAACTAGGTCAGCTAAAAATACAATGTAGCAACACTTATTTACTAGAACTGAACTGAATTTTTCTAGAAAAATGTCAAATCCAGTGAATAATGTTATTACAATACCATGTAATGAAATAAAAATAAAATAAAAGAGAATTTAAAACTAACACGCAAGTTTAATTATATTACATATACATAACAATTGATTAAATAGTTACTCCAAACCATACAGTAAATTACATGCTGGATGTACATTGATTAAATAGTTAATCCAAACCATACAGCAAATTACATGCTGCATGTACATTGATTAAATAGTTACTCCAAACCATACAACAGATTACATGCTGGATGAACATTGATTAAATAGTTACTCCAAACCATACAAAAATATGCATACACAGCAATACAAATTCATTATAGATATGACACCACTAATGGTGGGGGATAGAGAGAAGAGTACTAAATATTTTGAGATGCACCCATTGATTATTTAATGGATTTACTTTTTTTCCATTACACATTTCATAAACTTCAATCGATGTACCATTAAAGTTGACAACAAAATATTTACTTTTATTGTGATATCCAGTATTTGATTTCTACAGATAAAATAGCATATGGACTCATGGCACAAAGTTATGTTATTAAGTGCAGTCCAGGAATTCCCCATGCTTAGTAGGAGTTATGTTATTAAGTGCAGACCAGGAATTCCCCATGCATAGTAGGAGTTTTGTTATTAAGTGCAGACCAGGAAATCCCCATGCTTAGTAGGAGTTGTGTTATTAAGTGCAGACCAGGAATACTCCATGCTTAGTAGTAGGAGGCAGAAGTAAATGCTATGAAACACCCATTTTTCAGGTCTAAAGAAATGATATAACACTGATGAATGGAACCATGTGTGCTTCACATCCCAGTCTAATTCATACATTATTTTTATATTTTGATGTAGTAACATTAAGTTCTATGGGAAATGAATTAGTGGTCTGATCCCTATTTTGTGAATGGACTAGGTCCATATGAATATTCCAATGACAGGTAGTACTTGTCAAGACATAGTGCAGTTATTTTTAATTAAGAAAAGAATGTCACTTGTTTTTCTGCTACATACATTTTTGATCTAAAACTTGTAAATTAGAAGACACATGCCCCAAAATTACAGTGAAACATTTAGAGCAAACTAATCATATATAATGACAAGAAAAAACACAAAGTGAGCAGAAAAATATTTTTTATTTATTGAGTACAGCAGAGGTTTCATTTCTTCTAGAATCAAAAACTCGTACTTGGCTGTTGTTTTCATTATCAACCATATTATTTCCTGGAGATTCCCATGAACTCGCACTTTCTGTAAAACACTGCTTATTTAGATGATTCATTCACACAAGTTTCCTCTTTCCTTTTCTACTCTGTTTTACATATTTGTACAGCTAGAGTCTGACTTTAGAACATATAAGTTGAAACCACATGGAATTAATATGGACTTGTCGATTTCAACATGGGCCAGCAAAACTAAGCAACATTGTATTGAATCCCACCTGCCTTATGTCAGTAAGCAAATCAAAATATTTATCTTCTCATTGATTGTTTCCCTTTTCACCCATTGTCTTTGTTACTAGATGACATGAGTTATTTGCTTTTTCACCCAGTATCTTTGTTACTAGATGACATGAGTTATTTGATTTTGCACCCAGTGCCTTGTTACTAGATGGCATGTGTGTATTTGCTTTTTCACGCAGTGTCTTTGTTACTAGATGACATGAGTTATTTCCTTTTTCACCCTGTGCCTTGTTACTAGATGGCATGAGAGTATTTGCTTTTTCAACCAGTGCCTTGTTACTAGATGGCATGTGTGTATTTGCTTTTTCACGCAGTGTCTTTGTTACTAGATGACATGAGTTATTTGCTTTTTCACCCAGTGCCTTGTTACTAGATGGCATTTGAGTATTTGCTTTTTCAACCAGTGCCTTGTTACTAGATATCATGTGTGTATTTGCTTTTTCACCCAGTGTCTTTGTTACTGGATGACATGAATTATTTGCTTTTTCACCCAGTGCCTTGTTACTAGATGGCATGAGTATTTGCTTTTTCATTTGTTACTAGATGGCATGAGTGTATTTGCTTTTTCACCCAGTGTCTTTGTTACTGGATGTCATCAGTCTGTTTTCTCCGTGTTTAGGAATACTTTGATCATAAGCATGTATTTATGTTACAGGGAACCAAATGACCTTTTCTACACATGCTTTCTGCAGGGAACAGGGAACCGAATGACCTTTTGTACACATGCTGTCTGCAGGATTAGTGTTGAATGAGTTAATTCCATTTGATTAGTGTTGAATGAGTTAATTCCATTTATGTTTCTTGCTTCTTTCAGATGGGACAATATTCCCACCATTTATAGACAAATCTGACATTTTGTATCTCTTCTCTACTGACATTTGCAGGTATTACTGATAAAATGTATCTGTCTATCTGTCTGTCTGTCTAACTGTCTGTCTTTCTGTTTATGTATCTAGATATCTAGCTATCTATTATCCATCAAAAAATGTGGAATGAAAGCAAATTAAATGATGAATACAATTTTTTTATGAAAATGGAGAACAGAAATTTAGAACACACTGTGAATGGTAAGTGAAAATGGAATGAATGGATTTTTGAAACTGAATATTTCCAAGCTGCTGCCAGATTTCAGCCAGTGAAAGACCTTTTGCGTAATACTCTAGGATCAGATTCACCTTTTGCGTAATACTCTAGGATCAGATTCACCTTTTGCATAATACTCTAAGATCAGATTCTGTTTTTTTTTTGTATTCATTCTATATTTCATTTGCAATTATTCTGCTGTTGGCATTCATTCAGCTTTCACCTTTTACAAGACCCAACAGTGTATTAAAGCACAGTTTTAATTATATACGATACAACAGCTATAGTTTTCTCCCTTTAATACTTAAAAACTTGACATATAAGACCTTATTTAGGTAAATGCATTTCATTCCAAGCAACAAAAATGAAAGGGATAAAAGCCTATATGGAATGCATTTCATTTCCAACAAGCGAAAATGAAAGGGATAAAAGTGTATATGGAATGCATTCCAAATGAAAGGGATAAAAGCCTATATGGAATGCAATCCAAATGAAAGGGTTAAAAGCCTGAGTGGAATGCATTCCAAATGAAAGGGATAAAAGCCTATATGGAATGCATTCCAAATGAAAGGGTTAAAAGCTGATGTGGAATACATTCCAAATGAAAGGGATAAAAGCCTATATGGAATGCATTTCATTCCCAACAAGCAAAAATAAAAGGGATAAAAGCCTAGGTATATGGAATGCATTTCATTCCAAATGAAAGGGATAAAAGCCTATATGGAATGCATTCCAAATGAAAGGGTTAAAAGCTGACGTGGAATACATTCCAAATGAAAGGGATAAAAGCCTATATGGAATGCATTTCATTCCCAACAAGTGAAAATAAAAGGGATAAAAGCCTGGGTATATGGAATGCATTTCTTTCCAAATGAAAGGGATAAAAGCCTATATGGAATTCCTTTCATTCCAAATGAAAGCAGTAAAAAGTCTATATGGAATGACTTTCATTCCAAATGAAAGAGATAAAAGCCTGTATGGAGTGCGTTCCAAATGAAAGGGACAAAAGCCTATATGGAATGCCTTTCATTCCAAATGAAAGCAATAAAAGCCTATATGGAATGCCTTTCATTCCAAATGAAAGCAATAAAAGCCTATATGGAATGCCTTTCATTCCAAATGAAAGCAATAAAAGCCTATATGGAATGCCTTTCATTCCAAATGAAAGCAATAAAAGCCTATATGGAATACCTTTCATTCCAAATGAAAGGGATAAAAGTCTATATGGAATACATTCCAAATGAAAGGGATAAAAGCCTATATGGAATACATTCCAGATGAAAAGGGATAAAAGTCAGTATGGAATGCATTTCATTTCCAACAAGCGAAAATGAATGGGATAAAAGCCTTTATAGAATGCATTCCAAATGAAAGGGATAAAAGCCTATATGAAATGCCCCTTTCATTCCAAATGAAAGCGATCAAAGCCTATATGAATTGAATTCCAAATGAAAGGGATAAAAGCCTATATGGAATGCCTTTCATTCCAAATGAAAACGATAAAAGCCTATATGGAATGCATTCCAAATGAAAGGGATAAAAGTCTATTTGGAATGCATTCCAAATGAAAGGGATAAAAGCCTATATGGAATGCATTTCTGAGACCGTAAACAAAACTTGGCAAGGTGAAGAATGAAATACAAATGTGATTTGAACAAAATACATATTTGGTTGTTGTTGTGGGCTTAGTTCCTTGTGATAGGCTTTACATGGCTGCCAGTATAACTGATATATTTAGAACCTGGGAAAACCCCAGGAAGATCCACCAACATGGGAAGCTATTGGCAAACTTTCTGACATATCTGCATTGACTGAGCCTGAGGTTTGAACACATGTGGACAGAGGTGAGATGGCATAATTTGTAAAGGTGAATGCTTTAGACCAAAACGATTGGTAAACATTCCCATTTTATGATATCTTTCTATCCATGTATGTATTTATGTACCTATATGCCTGTCTGTCTGCCTGCAGACAGTGTTGACTCATGTGATTCAGGTCTGTTATCACCTCATGTTTTGTTGAATCAGGGTCTACATTTTCATATGATTTCGAATCAGCAACATAGATCATTACCTGTTGGCACATCTGGCAGTGATAGCTCTTCACATTGATGTGGTTTTATGTACAGGTCAATAGTATGTAAAGTATTTTATACACAGGTCAATAGTATGTCATATATTTTATACTCAGTTCAATAGTATGTCATATATTTTATATACAGGTCAGTAGTATGTTATGTATTTTATACACAGCTCATTAGTATGTCATATATAGACTGGTCAGTAGTATGTTGGGTATTTTATATACACAGTCAGCAGTCAGTAGTATGTCAAGTATTTTATACACAGGTCAGTTGTATGTCAGGTATTTTATACACAGGTCAGTAGTATGTCATATATTTTATACACAGGTCAATAGTATGTCAGGTATTTTATACACAGGTATGTTATGTATTTTTATTACAAACAAAGGGATATTTGATATCTAATTTCTGGTTCAATTTTTTTTATTATTTTTTTTTTTTTAAAGTTCAATGTTGAGAGTTATGAACATAACCTTTTCTTTTCAAACATTTGATGTAATATTCATATTGTATCAATTATTATAAACCTACAAAAATTCTTTTAAACAGTAATTTATTGAAAATCAAAATATTTTACTTTCAGATCCATTTATGTGACATATGATGGAGATGTCACTTTGAAAGATATTCCAATGTATCGTTTTGTTGCACCACGATCAGTGTTTGAGACTCAAAACAATTCAGCTAACAAAGGGTTCTGCACACCACCAGACAACTGCCTCCCAGATGGGCTGCTAAATGCAGAAAACTGCAAGTCAGGTATTATTGTTAAGAATGTGAGGAATGTATGTTAATTTAAATTAATTTTATCCTCATACTTCAGTCCTGGAGAATTTGTTGTACTCTCTTTTTGTCCAGCATTGTATCTGTGTGTCTGTCACTACATTTTCTAAACTGCAGGGAAATTAACAAAATTTGTTCTGTATAGCCCATTTGAGACCCATCTGCAAGAGGGTGGTCTTTCACCATTCCCTTTGGGATGGGGGTGTGGTGTTGCAATCTTGCTGGGTTCCTGGTAACTTTTAGAGTAATATTTTACATTATATCTAAGAGATTTTGAGTTATGATTCCCGATTCACTGTTAAGGTTATGAGGTTGCAGATAGTAGGAAAGAGGTGGCTGAGGAGTACCACCATGTCGGCCAATTCTGCACAACGATACATCATTTCTGTAAACATTGGATCATGTGTTTTTTGGGGTCAAAAATCCATTTTGTATCAAGAAAAAAAGATTGTACTTTAATTAAGGAAAGTGATATTCATAAAATGTACAAAATTATCCCACATTTCGACTCAAAATGTGTATGAAAATGTGATTTCTAAATATCAACATGACGACCCACTCCATGACCTTCTTGAACCTATCCAGAAAATCCTATTTAGTATGTATCTTTTAGAATCATACAAATATATACATTATATAAAAGATGGAAATGTAAAACTTAAAACAATTCTGCATCTTAATCCAAGTTCAAATTTTGCACGAAGTTATCCCACACATACAAAATCGTCTGCTACCCAACATGTCATCTTGCCGCTAGAAAGGGATTCTCAAGAAATTCCCCGGTGTATAGTCTGTTTCTAAATTCTTTAGCAATTTTTCCCCATAAACAAGATGTTGTGAACAAATTATATCCTATTCATTGTTGTTTCTCTTCCAGATAATAGCTTATGTTTTTTTACAAAATGTTGAACTTTACTATTTTTTTTTCATAAGATTGGTTTAGTTTGCTTAATATCTTGCCATGGCATTGTTACGTTGAATTTTGTAAAACTAGCTATAAAAATGACCTAATTACTTGACTGAACTGCTGACAGAAAGAGCCCAAAGTAATGTATTTAATTTCCATGGCCCGATGGATAAACATTACATCTTTTCAAAGCTGTGCGCAGAATAGGTTGACATATCGCGAGTCATGAAAACTCGGGGGTGGTATCCCGTGTGCCCAAATTAATATTTTTTTGAACAGAATATTCTGGTGACAATTGCCTCTTTTCAAATGGTAAGCATTGCAGTATTTTATTTTCGTCAATCAGTCGAATTGGGTATGCATTTTGCTTCAGTATTGGAGACGGAAACCTTATGCGCGCAGAAATATCTGACAGCACTGTATATTGTGTATTACAATGTTTAGTATTTTTCTATGGCAGGGCATTGAAGCTGCTCTAGTCCAATAAAGTGTACATGAAGTTCACTCAGGGTAAACAAATCATGTAGTGGCATATCAGATTCCTGACTTGCAGCTGAATAGAGGAAATGGTATTCCATGGGGTTATTATCAGTAAACAACAAATGAAGGTGGACTTCATTCTGCGGTAGAAAAAGAAAGAAGAAGCTCTTTTAATATTTTGAATTTTAAATTAATTAATTCATTTGTACATTAGGAATACTTTTCTGAATTACTAAGTGCAAACAAGTTGTGAAATTTCTATTTATTTGCCGATTTATCTATGTCATTATTGTTTTGCTATACCCCATGGCAATGATATTGTTTTTTATTTACTTCGCAATGTGCACGTCCAATATTTATGTTGTTCTCCCATTTTAGTGACCTGGAGGGTATAAAAACCCTTAATCAATGAAAGTAGTTGGAACACTGTGAAAGGAAAGTAATTATTGACATGGAGTTTTCACAAAACGTCTGATGATGTTGGTTGTACATTAAATGATAATGACGTGACTTCCAATTTGGCCATCATGGCACCAACTTGTAAATCTCGTTCTCATTACTCCTCCTCGATGGATGGTCATATAGACATAGGGTAGTACCAAAAGATGCATAGTGGGCTCTAAATGAAAATGGTGTTAATCAGACATTAAATATGGCATGGCAGCCATCTTGACCATCTATACACCATAAGAAATCTTCTGGTGGGTGTTTTCACTAGAAGATTTCTTATGGTGTATAGTTGACACAGATGAGCATGATGCCTATTTGGCATAGAACATGGCCAGCATTGTGGTCATCTTGAATGTCTTGTTAATGATCATAACAGTATTGGATTGTCATTAAAAATTGTTGTATGATGTCTGTTTGGATCTTGATGAAAATGGTGACCTTCAAATATCCAATATAATCGCCATGACAGCCATCTCGAACTCTTATCGCTACTTCAGACTGCCGTCTCTAAGCTCTGAACAGATGTTTATATGGACATGGAATTTGTACCAAGGACTTCTTATAATGTCTATTTGCTTGCCTATATTTCGTAAGGATTTTCTTATCTTTCCTGCATTACCAGGTGGTGAGACATACCTCCCTGTTTTATGGCATGGATTCTTATCTTGCCTGTTTTACTAGGTGGTGAGACATATCTACATATTTTATGCCATTGATTCTTGTCTTGCCTTTGTTACCAAGTGGTGAGACATGTCTACATATTTTTAGCCATTGATGGCAATGGCATCATAATTAAAATTCTGTTATATTGTGTTTTGGTGAGTCTTGTTCACCTTGTTCCGTTGTGACTACATCATGGTTAAAATTCTGTTATATTGTGTTTTTGTGAGTCTTGTTCACCTTGTTCTGTTGTGACTACATCATTGTTAAAACTCTGTTATATTGCGCTTTTGTGAGTCTTGTTCACCTTGTTCCATTGTGACTACATCATGGTTAAAGTTCTGTTACATTGTGTTTTAGTGGGTCTGAGTTGAAGGTTCGCCGTGTTCTGCTGTGGCTACATGGTTAACCGTGTTCTGCTGAATCCATGTTTGTGTGCATGTTTTAAGTCAAAGAGGAAATACATTTTTTGCAGGTGCACCTGTTGTCTTCTCCCAGCCTAACTTCCTGGATGCTGATGAGAGTGTGGTCAAGTCTGTTGATGGAATTAAACCCATCAGGGAGGACCACCAGACATATATTGACCTTGACCCGGTGAGTTTTTTGTATTTACCACAAATGAGTGGGAATGTTAGAATGTCAGTGCATTTCCGTCATCACTTAATATCAGTTATTTTCTTGTTTGCTTGTGATTTTTCAGTTTTGAAAACATTTTAGCAGTATTCAAGAAAATACAATGGGCAAAACTATATATAAGCAGAAAGTTAGTTGACCCCAAAATTTGCATTATTTTATCAAATGTGTATAATTTTCATATATATATATATATATATATATATATGGGCAGTTGGGATGGTACTAAGAATTTGAAAGAAAGTGGGGACACATCAAGGTGCAGCTAATCCAAAGTTTATGACATACAATGATTATGCTGTGTTCCTTTTTTTTTTTTAATAAAGACACTATCTGAGTTGTGCAGTTCTGATGGTGTGTCCTGTTTCTGAGACCACTCCCACATAAGGAGGCTTAAGTAGTCCATTTCTCCCACTGAATTTCTACTGGTAGTGCCCAATTAATGAGGGACTACTCATAATTATGGAGACCATCAGAACAGTGCATTTCTGCAGTTGTACCCGATTAATGAGAGACTCATATAAGGAGACATTCAGAGCAGCACATTTCTACTAGTAATGCCCCATTAATGAGAGACTACTCATATAAGGAGACCATCTGAGCTGTGCATTTCTCCCATTATGCCCTGGTAATGAGAGACAACTCATATAAGGAAACCATCTGAGTAGTGCATTTCTACTGTTTGTGTCCTGATGATGAGACATTCTCTTATAAAAAGCCACCATTTTTACCAAGGAATGGATAAGCTCACAAGAGGGAATCACTGTATTTAGAATAAAATAGATATTCATTATGTAGTTTTAGTTTTTGTTGTGCTTATGGAAAACAGTTTTAGGGAACATTTTTGCCATACTTTTGAACTCTGCATAAGTGTACATGGGCACATAAATAAGGATGTCAGTTTAGGGAAGCCATAGTCTTTCAAGGAGAGCTGTTAGCCATAAAGACACTCAACAAAACAGAAATGCCAGTGGCAAGTCCTGTTTTTTTGCAATTAAATAGGATACTTTTCAGTAAAATTAGAGACAGTATTCCATATTTGACAGCATAAACCATACTTAAGGCGCAGCAAAAACATCAGTCTGCCCCTGAAGTGTCATGCCAGTATTCCGCAGAATCACGCGAAGTGTCATACAAATGCTTGATTGCATCACTGTTTGGGTCCAGTCACTTACATGGCATGGTTTAAGGTATGGTTTCCCAAGACTTTCATCCATGATAAAAATGGTGTATTGTTGTTTTGTTTGCATGCTGTCATCATTGCCTTTTTACTTTATCACTTTATGAATTTTGAGATATGGATATTCATCCTCACTTTGAAACTGTGAAAATCAGTATTGGAAATATTGCAGAATTCTGTATTCGTAAATAACCACCATAATTATCAAAACATCCTCAAATAATATTTTACTTTGCCAATTCAATCCTATCCTTTTCCAGAGTAGATTCAATGAAATCAGAACATCCTATCGTAACTATTAATCCCAGTATGCAGACTGTTCAGAAGACGAAGACAAAGTTCCAGCTGCCATTGGAACATCGATGTGCTGGTTACCAGATGAAGCCGCAGTTTTCTGCACAAATTACAGCCATAATCAAAGCTTTGAACTGCACTGAAGCAGACACAAATTTCATCATCTTTTTGGATTCCTTTTCCACATTGAAAGCCGTGCAGAATCTTGTCTCTGACCACCAATTAATGTCCCATTTATAACCGATACATGATGGTCTCAGGGCAGAAAGGGCAGATAAAGCATTCAGAGCTGCCTTGCATTGACTCTTGTCCGAATGGAAATTTCCATATACTGACTTCAAATATTGTATTGATCAGCATGTTCATTATGCATGGCAAAATAAGTGGAATGTAACTGAAATCCACAAAGAAACCGAATAACATCAAACCCACTATTAGAGAGAGGCATCCCTTGTATTGCATAGATGTGGTGGTGTTGTGCTTATTACACATTGGACACATACTAGAGTTGTGCATACCTCCTGAAGTGTGAACATCAACCGGAGTGTGTACCCTGACAGTGGAGCACATTCTTGTTATGTCAGCTTCCACCCTGTGAAGTATTTTGATCTGAACTGCTTGAAAAAATGTACAAAGTCATACCACCCAAGGCGATAATATTAAATGAATGCAGTTCATACAACAAATTGTAATCATGTTTTAAGGATTTTACATTTTACCCTTATCTGTTGTTTTATATACATTTTGCACTCATTTAACATATTTACATTTTATATTTTATCTCATTGTACTTAATTTTTACATTTTACCCTTATCTTTTGTTTTATGTACATTTAACGCAAATTTAACATGTTTACATTTAATATTTTATCTCATTGTACGTAATTTTACATTTTGCCATTATCTGTTGTTTTATATACATTTTACAACATTTTAACCTATTTACATTTGATATTTTATCTCATTGTACTCAATTTTACATGTTTGGAAGGGATTAACTCCATAAATTTTTGTGGAGTTTACATTTACTTTTTTTTTACTTGCATTTTTGTTGGCACTACATAGTTACTTTTGTGCTGAGGAGCCATAAAACACTCCACTGTAGTACATACGTAGACATAGATATCACTTGTTGAGTGTCGTCGTCAACAGCAGCAGCAGTAGCAGCATCTTAATCAGTGTCAAAAATGTTAAAGTTTGGTGTCAAACTTTTTGAAAATCACAGATCTTTAGTAGAACTAGCCGTGTTCAGTTGAAACTGTGGCATAATTATACTTAGTTCAGTAATTTATACCTATATATTACTTGGTTCTGAAGTTTATATCATTGTATATTCTGATAATGTTACTTAATTCCGGAGTATATAGCCTTACATTATATACTGGGATAATATTACAGCTCTCCTGTTTTAACATGCCTCATTGTAAAGTGATTCTGTTATGGACCCTGATTACCATGGTATAAAAAGGTAGAACTGTACTTAGTTCTGAAGATCTTTATATGCTAGGATAATATTAGTCCATTTTGAAGTTTATACATTTATATCCTAGGTATTCCTGTCGTGCCTGCATAAGCCAAAAGCTTTTAGAATTGTTAACAATTTTAAAGCTTTTGAAAGAGCCATATGTTCTAAATCATTTGCTATATGTAACAGAAAGTTTGGGATGATATTACTATGTGTCTAAGTTTGTACCCTGATATGCTGAAAAGTTTTCTGATTCTGGCATGTCTGTACATAAAGATATAGCATTATAATCATGTTCACCACTGAGACTTCTTTTTGCAGAACTTTTGTAATATAGTAATCTCTCTCTCTCTCTCTCTCTCTCTCTCTCTCTCTCTCTCTCTCTGTATATATATATATGCATCCATTTATTTTAAGACTATGATCAATATATGTTTAAGGGTCAAATGAGGTTTCATTTAGTTGCAATGACCCAGCTTTTAATGTCTGTTTTATATTTCAGAATACTGGTGCAGCTCTTAATGTTGCCAAGAGGCTTCAAGTTAATATTCTGATTCAGAACGTATCTTTAATCACGTAAGTATAAATGAACAGAGAAAGTATAATTTATAATTGCATGAATGTATAGCTCAAGCTTTGGTTCGGCATGATAGTCCTTGTTGATAATGGTGTTAACAGATGTACATCTTTGGGTTATAACAGTTTCTCAAATAATGTTGCTTATAATGTACATTGTATGTAATTTGGATTTTTAACGTAGCTTTAACAATATTTCAATCAATTCGCTATAATGTCTGCTGTGTGGCACTTTATTGTGATGTCTACCACTAGGGCATCATGCTGCTGACATGTAGCATTCTGTCTCACCCAGTCACATTATCCTGACACCAGGCTGACCAGTCGTAACACTTAACCTCTTAGAGCTGAGCGCCTAGCAAGGCAGCTGTTTTGTACCATTTTTATAAGTCTTTGTTATGACTTGACCAGGTTTTGAACCCGCAACTTCCCGCATCCGAGGCAGATGCTGTAGCCACTTAGCCACTGTGGCAGTGCTTTTAATGTAAAGGAACTTGATATGTGTATAAACTTATGGAGTGCTTCATCTTCATACCAAAAGTCACTGTAATCATACTTATGTTTAGGTTAATTTCATGAACACTATTGCTTTTACAGTCATTAAAATAGTTATTATTTACACTGTATGTAATAATAATAATAATAATAATAATAATAATAATTTTGTATTGTTTTTGTTTTGTAGATCAACCAGTAAGCTGCACAAGATGTATTTCCCAATTTTATGGCTCAATGAGGTACACTTAGACAAGTGACGCTGTCCTATCTTGATACTTACTGATTTGTGTCCTGTTAGTGAGACATATTTATCACTTTTATGATGGTGTCAAGGTCAGTAGTTTTAAGGTCAGTTGCTTAAGGTTTGGAAAAGTCTTGTCTTTACTGTTGCTATATGCCTAAAGTTTATACACAGAAATGCTAGGATGTTCTTGTCTTTACTGTTGCTATATGCCTAAAGTTTATACACAGAAATACTAGGATTTTCTTGTCTTTACTGTTGCTATATGCCTGAAGTTTATACACAGAAATGCTAGGATTTTCTTGTCTTTACTGTTACTATATGCCTAAAGTTTATACACAGAAATGCTAGGATTTTCTTGCCTTGACTGCATTAGACAATTGCATCATTAGAAAACTATTCACAGGCAAGAAACCACATTCTACAATGCCTTTGTTTTTCTTAATTTAATCAGAAGTTATGTCAGGGGTGATTCAGTCAAATAGTCCCCCTTGTCAATGAAATTGCGCTTTAACATGATGGGAAAAAGTTGTCTTTGCCAAGTCACAGATCAACACCTTTCTCCAATGAAACCCAGTGAAATTATGCATCAAATAGTAGTGTTGCATGGTGTTTATTTGCAGGATTTGTGTTTATAGGCAATAAAACACCAGAAAATTCATTAAAATCAACTTTCATGCTAATTTATTAGCTCTGATGGTCTTGAGTAAATACAACATTACAGTTTTACTACCAGCTGTTAAACTACAGGAAGTGAGTGAAATTGCAAGGTTCCCCTGCAAAATCAAATACTGTATCAAAGCGGAAGTTTTGAGATTGACATCTGTGAAGTCATTGATGAGCTTGACCTTTCACTTGAAAATATAATGGGAAGATCTGATTACTTGTCTTGTTTTGTTGAACAGTTACCTGTTTTACAGGTTAACATCTGATTGTGTTAATTAATTTATGCAGCAGTTTTTCAGATTCAAGATAGAAAGTTTTTAATATTTTAATAAAATATGAGTATTTTGTGTATTTAAAACTTTTTAACTTGTGGAGACAGCTAAACGCCTACTGTTGCCAGGCTTATGTTGTCATTTCAAATATTACCTCTATCAAAATCTTATTGTTATTTTTATCACTTATTACCTCTATCACAATCTTATTGTTATTTTTATCACTTAGCACTGTAATTAGGATGGAGAGTTTTAATTTGTCTGAAATATATACTCCATTGTCACTACTATATAATTACAGATTTATGTGTCTAGTGTAAAATTATACATCTGCATTGATAGCTGCAGTATGAATAACAATGTGTCAACAATCAAGAGAATATTTAACTTTCAGATGTATTTATTCCTGTCACAATTAGGCAACTAGGTCCAGTTTTGTTGATTTTCTTTGCCATATAATTATGTAGTTTGCAGCTAGAATGCTTTGACTGAGCTAAATTGTATGAGGCTTTCCAGTTCATATATTTTCACATACAGTTCATTATCCTTCAGTTAAGTAGTTTCCAGCTAGTAAAGCTAACAATTAGATATTTAAAATGTGTCACTATTTTTGTTATAAACCTAAAGTTTGTATCATGTCATTGTCACCATATTACAGTATCGTGTCATTACCACCTTATTACAATATCATGTCATTACCACCTTATTACAATATCATGTCATTGCTACCTTATTACAGTATCATGTAATTGCTACCTTATTACAATATCATGTCAGTGTCACCTTATTACAGTATCATGTCATTGCTACCTTATTACAGTATCATGTCATTGTCACCTTATTACAATATCATGTCATTTCCACCTTATTACAATATTATGTCAGTCACCTTATTACAGTATCATGTCATTTTTACCTTATTACAATATCCTTGCAATAATATTACAATGTTTATACTGTTGTATGTTAGTCATTATTGTTCAGTGACCATTGGCATTAGACAGTAACTATTTAGATTTGGCAAACATGTATCAAATGAAATGACTAATGACTAATTATGGTAAATATGCTATTCTGTATTAGTGCCCTGTACTGCAGTGTATAAAAAACAGATTTACAAGTGTGGGAGGTGTCGCAAAATTTGTACAGTATTGCCAATGTATATGTATATTGCTGATATCACCATATCCTGTGATGATAGACCATGACAGCCAGGTATGGTGTCATTACTGTGTCTTACATAATAATCTCCTTTTTTGAATATTGCCCAGATTCTTCCAATTTTGAGACCACTGTACATAATCAATCTAATTTTGAACATTCCTCCAACTCTAAGGCCACTGATTCTTGAGTGTAACCAAGATTCCTCCTCTCTGAAACCACTGTACATAATCTAATTTGAACATAGTCCACATTCCTCCACTTCTGAAACAGTTGAACATAATCTAATTTTTGGACATATACAACATGCTTCCACCACTGAGACCACTGAATTTAATCTACATTTTGAACTTAGCCCACATTCTTCCACCTCTGAGACCAATCAACATATCTAATTACTTTTTCAGATATGTTACCTGATCAGAATACCCTAGGAGAACTACTTCTACCTCACAAATCCAGCACTCCAAGGTTAAACTTTATTGCTGAAAAGCTAAAGGTTATCTGCCCACCTTAGGTGGCAGTTAGACAGAGCCATCTCCCCTTGATACAGGAATATGGTGCCAAGTCCTGTGAATACTAAAGTTACTACTTCTGGAAATGTTTCTACTCTAAGCAAGTTGAAAGAATATTTGCTTCAGAGGGAAGTATACTCCATCTATAATTAACAGCTTCTCTTTCTTCAACAACAAGGTTCTGTCTTGATAGTATCACTTTGCCTTTGGTATGTACCTGCATGGGTCACTAGAGCATCCCCTCAGATTGCTATAGCTGTATTTAAATACATGCAGTTCTGGTTTGTGACATAGAAAACTCATGTATAATTTCTACTATGGTCAGATACATGTGGGTTAAGTTTTATGCAATAATTTTGTTTTTGCATCCACTTTGTAGTTATATATGTGAGGCTTTAGAATTTTACCTGAAAAGGCTGTCATTTGGCCTTTCCAGATCATATTGTCTTCATAAGTATCAACAGTGATGCTTCAGTGCTGTAGCTGTATATTAGTTGCAGTTGTTGTGTGTGCTATAGAAATCACAGGTATATTGCTGAATAGTTTCCGTTGTGATTGGATACAGGTAAGTGTTCTGTACATAGTTTAGTCATAGCATCCATTTCATGGTTGCTTTAAGTGATGATTCAGTGATTTTTACCTGTATGGACAATAATTTGGCCTTTCCTACTGAAGCGCATGTTGAGGGATGATGATAACATAAGTATCCATGGAAACGAGGCTTTGGTGCAAGATTTAATTTGAGAAGGATATAACACTCCACATGGTTCATCAGCCATGAAGTGCCATAAGCTCAGAGACAGCTCCAGCTTCCATAACTGCCACTGTGTGACAGCAGGATAAATCTTTCTTTACATCACCACCTTTGTCCTAAGATGACAAAACTTTATCTCAAGACCCCTCATCATTATTAGTTCTTACTGTGACACTTGAAGACTCAGCCTTCTCGACTTAAGTTGTGGAAGTTTCTTCCTACTGCCACTGAAGTTCTTTTGACCTCCATCCTCTCCATCAACTGCCTGGTCTAAAGTTCCATTGTCAGTTGATTTATTGACAAATAAGGAAGAACCAGCTTTTATAGTACTTCCACAGTTTGCAGTTTTACTGGCTTTTGAGCTTCTTACATCATCAATTACAGGACCCAAGCATCAACCAGATCTTTTTCTTTTACAAAGATGCCTTCCCTCGAAATTTAGTCAGTGATTTTATTAGTCCCACACTTATTTTCCTTATTGTTGACCCAACAGTCAACTGAGACATCTCAGCTTTTGAGGATGGCAATACCATACCATATTTTAAGAAAAATTGCATCTTCACACTGCCCTTATCACAAATCCAGGTAGGGGAAGGCTCCAATTCATCACTGCTGAATGGGAAAGGATTTGCCAAAATGGACCTGTCTAATGGTTTTCGATGGACTCAATATCACTTTCAGTGCACCTCCTCCTTTATCCAGGGTTGCTTCAGTTCAAAAGTCCCAAGCCACCACTTTGCAACAAGAAATAAACAACTTTCTCTGGAAAAGGGCAGCATAATTCATTCATAATGCAAATTCTTCTGGCTTATTTGAGGCTGTTTTTAGTTCCAAAGGCAAACCGCACTCTTAGATCTTAGTGTGCTCAGTGAATTCTTTTGAGACCTTGGCTGACAATGGAAAGACACAACAGTAGGTTCTAAATGACGTCCAGGATGGAAACTACGCAATGAGTGTGGACTTACAAAATGGGTATCTTCACATCCCCAGTCACACAGCTTCCAGGATGTTCTTTCTGTTCACCTACAAAGACACCATTTACCAGTTCAGGGCACTCCTATTTGGACATCAGTCCCTGGGTTTTCACACAATTGATGGACAGGTCTTGGCTCATATCTGGACCACCTTTATGATGGCAACATCAAACTACCTAGATTACATTCTGCAAAAATATCAGATGAGTTATATCCCTTGTTACTCTTCTTTTCAACCTTGTCTTCTTTGTCGACATGAACAAATCTGACCTCTTGCTGTCTCAACATTTTTCCATCTAGGTATGGAGTTCAACACTCACGCAAATAGAGTATGTCTCTCTCAGGAACAAGCATTGGAAATCAGTTTAATGGTGGCTTCCTTGCTTATACAGGACAGTATCTCCACGCGAGAATTCCTTCGCTTGCTTGGTTTGCACTATGCAGCAGCAGACCTCATCATGTTAGGTCGCCTATTTATGTGCCCGTTACAAATAATTTTGTTGCCAAAACAGGCTGAGACTTTACCCCTTTGACCAACCTCTCACAATCAGCACAGTTATAAGGTTCAGTTTCATTTATGATGGCCTCTGCTTTCATTGCCAAGAAGACTAATGAGGAATCTGACTTTCATAGTGAAATTCCTATCCGCTCTGATTCCCAAGGTCATGTACAGGACCCAGTATGAGCACTGAAGTGGCACTTAAGAAGGTTTCAGCCAGTTCATCAAGGGAGATTACATGTTTGATCCTTCAAACTGGGAAGGAAGAAATATTAGCACAGATACTGTCCTGGACAAAATGGGTTATTCATCTGCATATCAGATGAATTTGCTATGCATTTTGGCAAAGTTAACACAGTTGCCACAAGCATTGCATTTGAGTGAAACTTTTCTCTGATGGAGACCAGATTCCACATTCTCCAGCTTTTGTCTCAGAGATCTTCATCCCAAAAGGCTCAACTTGACCTGGTGGGACCTATAGCCATGGCACAACAGGTTATCTTCATTGGTTGTTCAACGGCTTCATTAGGATGGGGCTTCATGACTTTTGCAGGAGGGAATAGTTTCCCTTCTGAATCTGCTGCATAACATATCTTATTATTGTCCACTTGGGTTATTTAGAAGCTGTCCCATTTACCTTAGGGAACTGGGGATGGCCTTACTGGGTTAGGGATGTTAAACCCTCCACCTCTTACTTACTAGGTATTATGACGGGCAACATATTTAAAGATGAAACCAATTTCTTTCCTGATAATACCTACATGATCATAGTACACATACAGCCTCCCAGCCTCCCATATAAATCAATATAGAGAGTGCTCCAGTAGTAACTTAAGTATTCAGGGGATTTTGCAACAGTCCCTTTATCAAGGGTAGATCACACTATCTACCACATAGTTGGGCAAATAATATTTACATTTTACCTTAAGTCTTTAGCCAGAGAGGGCTGGATTTGTGAGGCAGTAGTAATTCTCCTAAGGTATTATGATCAGGAAAATATTATTGTAGAAACATTTTGTTAGGAAACAATTGGTATTTGAACATAGCCTACAGTCTTCCAGCCCTGAGAAAAGCCAATATTCTTAGCCTACATATTTCCAGCTCTGAGACAAACTGAACTTAATCCAATTTTGAGCATAGCCCATATTCTTCCACCTCTAAGACGAAAACCCAATCTTTGAACATTGCCCAGATTCCTTCACTCCTGAGACCACTGTACAAAACCCAATCTTTGAACATTGCCCAGATTCCTTCACTCCTGAGACCACTGTACAAAACCCAATCTTTGAACATTGCCCAGATTCCTACACTCCTGAAACCACTGTACATAATCTAACATTTAAAGATAGTCCAGGCAATATCGCCCTGAAACCACTGTGCATAATCTACATTTTGAGCATAGCTCAGATTCCTGCACCAGTAGATTGTTGTACATCACCTACTTTTAAGTAAACACAGCTGAGGATGCAAAAGTCATTTTAGTAATTTCACTGCTATTTCACTTTTTATATCTGACCTTTCAGAGTGCTGCCTTGACGGATAAATTGGCTGATGATTTCAAGAAGTCTGTTTTGACCCCAATGAAAATTCTACATGGAGTAGAGTATGGTCTGATTGCCCTAGGTGGTCTCCTTGTTATCCTGGCGATTCTTCTCCTTGTTTTGCTTAAAAGAAAGGTAAAGTTTTTTTTTTAAATCTCCAAAAAAACTATTTACAAAATGACAGAACATATCTGTTACATTATTGTCTTTCATCAACATATATGTCCAAACCCATATTTTTGGATTATTAGTGGCTTTATCTTGCCTGGCGATAATTTCAAGTAAGTTTATGGTATGGACCTTTGTTCTTTGTGCATAGTGCATAATCGGGGCCCAGAGTGGCTGAGTGGTCTAAAGCACTTACCGTTACAGATTATTGTCACCTCACCTCTTTCTGCGTGGGTTCGAGTCTCAGGTTCGGCCAGTGTGGGTATGTGAGGAAGCTTGCCAGTAGCTTCTCGTGGGTCGTGGTTCTTTCTGGGATTTTCTCAGGTTCTTCCTCCACCACTTATACTGGCCGCCATGTATAGCCTATCTTGTGCTGAAAAATGGCGTTAAACCCAACAACAACAACAACAACAATAGTGCATAATCTGTTGTTCACCAACCATTAACAAATGCCATTGACAACTTTTCAAAACACACTGAACAGACTTTAACCAAATTTGAAAGAAAGCATCCTGTCTTGAAGCTCTTTCAAAATTGTGTTGAATAATATCAATATACTTTCAAACAGATTCATCATTAATGAAACTAGAAAAATCTTCAAATGGCTTCTTAAAAACTATGGAACAGAATTTGACCTAATTTGATGGAAGGCATACTAGACTAAAAAAAGTGTTTCAAGTTTGTTCCAGTGATGCCTGTCTGCTATTAAATATGTCTGCCATTACTTAAATAGAGAAACCATTAAATGACTTTTCACAAACTGCTCACTGAGAACAGAATTTGACAGAAACTATCCTAGCATGTATGGCTTTAATTTTTTCTAGGTACAGTTACACTCCATGGCTACTGTTACTAAAATTATTAAAAGCTAGAAACAAATTATCAAACATCAATCCACACAATTTGATGGAAAGCGTCTTGGCTCAAAGGGCTTTAAAATTTGTACAAATGATGCCAATCCATCAATCAATCCACACAATTTGATGGAAAGCATCTTGGCTCAAAGGGCTTTAAAATTTGTACAAATGATGCCAATCCATCAATCAATCCACACAATTTGATGGAAAGCGTCTTGGCTCAAAGGGCTTTAAAATTTGTACAAATGATGCCAATCCATCAATCAATCCACACAATTTGATGGAAAGCGTCTTGGCTCAAAGGGCTTTAAAATTTGTACAAATGATGCCAATCCATCAACCAATCCACACAATTTGATGGAAAGCATCTTGGCTCAAAGGGCTTTAAAATTTGTACAAATGATGCCAATCCATCAATCAATCCACACAACTTGATGGAAAGCGTCTTGGGTCAAAGGGCTTTAAAATTTGTACAAATGATGCCAATCCATCAATCAATCCACACAATTTGATGGAAAGCATCTTGGCTCAAAGGGCTTTAAAATTTGTACAAATGATGCCAATCCATCATCAGATAAGGCTGCAGCTATTGAAACGGGGAAAAAACATTTAATTCCTTTTTCTCTTCAACTGGTCATTGGAAATTGATCAAATCTGACAAAAAGCAGTTGTTAATAAGGGTCTTCAGATTTAGACAGATGCCAGTTAGCTGTTAAATATGGTTGCCATTCCCAAACGAAAAACATTTAACAGACATCTTTTCACAGAATTGGACCAAAGTATCAAAATTTATTTACATATTTAATTATGTGCAAGAAAAACACTTTCTGCTCTAAGACAAACATATTTCTTTTAAAAAAAATTACTGTCCAAGTTTTTAGAAAATTTATTTGCAGAGAATTATTGCCAGAAACTTGACCCTATTTGTAATTCTTAAATATTTTGAAGCACATTTCAAGTTTTGTTAAATAGAGCTTGAAAGTTGCTAGAATTGTGAAATGAAAGTGCTTGAAAATTTTGTGATTTACTGGTATATGTTATTGGATATTTTATGCATTATTTTAAGGCATTTCTTGTTTACTGACAAATTATTTCAAATGTATATTTTGTATTCTTTAGCTTTGAAATAAAAAAACACATTGGCCCAATTTCCTTCTGAAAAACTTAGATTAATTTAGTAAGAGCAAAGTAACCCTAGACATTTAAAATAAAATCCTGATAAATTTTGTTGCAAAATGTGGGGAATCCTGGCTCAGATAGAGTTCAAATAAACTGATCCAATCAGATCCCTGGTTACATTTATATAGGGACATAGTTAGGAATAATAATCTCAACTGATCCAATCAGATCCCTGGTTACATTTACAAAGGGACATAGGAATAATAATCTCAACTGATCCAATCAGATCCCTGGTTACATTTACAAAGGGACATAGGAGTAATAATAGACAGAGAGATAGGTTACATTTAAGTTTATCTAATTAAAACATTTCACACAGGTTTAATTTTAAATCAATTCATGTGGACATTATGGAGTCACCTTATTGAATATATAACAGGTCACATAACATGCTGTGTCTCATTGGTCAGTTCATTTCACGTGCCACAGGCAGAAAATCTTATAAATACAAGTGTATATATTGAAAACACTGTTTCACCTTGCTACATATGTTGGGGATCAAAATGGAGCAAAGAGGATCACTGGTCCTTGGCTGTTGAAGATGTACTCAACAAAGTGTATCAGTGGTCCTTGGCTGGTAAAGGTGCACTCAAGAAAGTGGATCAGTGGTCCTTGGCTGGTGAAGAAGCACTGAACCAAGGAGATTATTGGTCCTTGACTGGTGAGGATGCATTCAGCAAAGTGAATCGCTGGTCCTTGGCTGGTGAAGATGTACTCAGTAAAACAGGAGCCATTTATCAATCACATCTATGTTAGTCTGCTGATTTTTTTTGTCCTCCTGTCTTTGGATTCTGCACCATAACTTTACCAAGGTTTATTAGTTTTAAAACAGATTTGGCAGTCATTTGTACTCCTGTCTTTGGATTCTGCATCATAACTTTACCGAGGTTTATTGGATTTAAACAAATTTGGCAGTCATTTGATGACCTCAGTTGTGGGAGTTATGCCCACAAAAATGTATGTGAATCATGCATAGCAATTGGCATGTACAATATATTGGCCAGATATGTGGAATTCACCTACAGTAGTTGAAACTTTGCACTAAATTAAGTCTAAGAACTGTATTTGCAGTTGTAATCCATGTGACTCAATTTTTACGGACTTCACACTAATAGCTTAGAAAACCTGGTCAAACGGATACGTGCAAACATTTTTATGACATGCATGTCTGGTAACTTTCATGATCACTATATTGGCCTTGAGGGATAAACTGACTCTACTTGTACGCTATTAAATAACTTACCATTAAATCTGTCTGCACATTAGAATGACTTTTCTGAAGTACTAGGTACATACTGTGAAATGTTTATTTTATGATATTTTTATATCATTATTATTTTGATATATTCCAGTGCATTGATACTAATTTATTTTTTAACTGTGTGCATCCTCATGTTCGTGTTGTGCTCCCCTTATACCAACCTAGGGTGTACAAGAACCCTCAGTTTGAGAAAGTAGTGTGAACACTGCTTGTGACTAACAAAAGATCACATTGGCTTGCTTTTCCCATTCAAGTGAACCTGTTCATTTTTTGCTCAGTTTTTCCTGATAATGTTACATGTTCAGTTCTTAATGCATGTAAATACATAAGTGCATTCATTCTCAGCACTAACATTAATGCACTGAAAATGTAGGTCATAGTGACTCTGTCTCACCTGCATAAGTGTGACATCACTTTAGCAGCTGTAACAGTGATGGAGAGTGATGGCACTGCCAGTTTTAAGTTTTATGCTAAATGTTTTTGAAAGTTAAATGTGGGAGTGGATACATCAATGAATGATCACAATTGACAGACTCATTTCCATGCAATACCTTGTTTGCCAAAGTAATTTTTGTGTCACCTGCACAAGCATGGGAAAAAAAATGGATATCACTTTTCCAGCAGCTTCACAACTCGGGTCAGAGACACTAAGGTCTACAGAACACTTACTTTGAGGCCTGGATCATTTGTTGGTTGGAGACTATACTCTACGAAAGTCAATTTTGTCCCATAAATCTCGGATCACAATACTGCCACAACAATCTGAAATCTTCCTGAAATGTGCAGCAAGATTTTGTCTTGGTTTTTTGCAATAATTTGCTAAGAGCAATAGATAAAACAGAACTCTTAAGCGAGGAGATCAAGCACTGTCTTTGTAATCTATTGATCTTTTCATACAATATTCATAACTAAAATAACTGAAATCGCATTGCAAAATGAGGCTGAAACAAGCATCTAATGGTTTCTACAGCAGTGGCATTGATTATGATGTCTGAGGAATATTGTATATACTCACATATAAGAGAAGTGCAGCAAATAACCAAACCACATATATTCTGATCTGCCATCACATAATGCACTTGCAGATCAGTATTCTGCTGATTATGCCTTCCATACTGCATGGACCAAAATCTGCCAGAGCATTATTTAATGACAGATCTGGGTCTGTGCAGTTTGCATTTGGACTTGATTTATGAGTGAGTATATATGGTAATTTTGGGATTTGGACTTGATTTATGAGTGAATATATATGGTAATTTTGGGAGTTGGACTTGATTTATGAGTGAGTATATATGGTAATTTTGGGAGTTGGAAAGATAGCATTGTATGGAATTCTTATTGCATAGATATTTTATCTCACTTATTTGGCAGGGTTATCATCTAATTTTACATAAAGTCGCTGTCTTTATGTCACATCAGGTCATATGGCAATTGATGTTCTCTAGAACATTCCATCACAGTGGAGCATAAATTTACATAACTTGCCACTGATATCCCTCCGAGCACACTATTGAGGAAAATAAATGACACATATAAGGCTGCTTTGGCCCCCCTCCCCCTTTTAAATGACCTGTGTAAGACTGCTGTGCCCATATAAAGAAAGCTGTATGATAAATAATATGAATTAAAGTAGGTGAGGAGATACATCTTTTCCGCATTCAGGCAACAGGCAAGCCCTGACACAAATGCTATCTTTCTTTTTTCTACACATTCACCCATCCAAACCAGTATCAAGACACACCTTTTTTGTCAGAGCATCCTAATAAAGCCAGGCAGTGAAAGTTTAGAAACTCGGGATGATTGTGAAATCATTGTGTGTGTGTGTGTGTGTGTGTGTGTGTGTGTGTAGAGAGAGAGAGATAGCTAGATAATATATTCCCATTTTTTCCTCCAATATTAAACTTTACATAGTCAGAATCTTGCAATATTTTTCCATATTGAACTGCTTTATATTGCACGATGTGTGTCTGAATGTAGTATTGTGTAGTAGGAACTACCTTGTAAACAACAATGTATGCTCATTTAGTGACAGACACTTTAACAACAATGTAATGCTCATTTAGTGGCACACACTTTAGCTTTATGGTTTATTAGATTTCAAGCTGTTTCATCCATTTGCAAGTAAAGATGATAAAGTTAATGATATGGATGAGTTCACTGAGTCACAAATGATATTTTCAAACAAGCAAATGAATGAACATTATATTTGCAATGTCCACAACATACATGAGATACGCAGTATCAAAAATACCACTCTGATCATTTAAAAAGTTATTTAGAAGAAATGTTTGTAACTTTTCACAAATAGAATTGTTCAGATTATGACCATGCTCTCCAGAGTCTATAAGTGTAGCATAGAAAAGCATATTGAGTTCAAGGGCTATCTCATACCTATCAGATATGAACCATTTTACAAGTCAGTCAAAATATTAAATTCAAGAAAAATGGAACTGAAAGTTTTGGTAGAAAACTAAGAGCCTCAGAGCAAAAATAGGCCAAGACAACAAAGAAGTATTATATCTGCTAGCTGTCATGCAGCAGCTTTGCAAACTTTCTGTTTAAGTTTACAGTGTTTTGGATGTAGGCTAGCATTAAAAGTCGTACAGGCCATGTACTTAGCTGGGGTCCCTCCAACAGAGAGCATGCAAGTGACTGGGTATAAACATATCTTCTTTAGCTGGTAATAAGTATTACAGTAAATATACTTAATTTTTGCATTTTGAATTTCCTCAAAATTTACATTCTTACTTGTGCAAATCTGAATTACATGGTCCATGTCAGGGGTTCCAAAACTTGATACACACCGCAAAATTGTACTGTAATTTCAACTGTATTTGTAACAGAAATCACATTCTCCTTACTGCACTCAAAATGAAATGAATATGATATTCCATAGCATCTTTTTGATAATTTCAATTAAAAGAATTGATGTGTTTTGCACATTATGATTCCAAACAATGAATGACAGAACAGAAACAGAAGTTTGGATGCTTCAGTGCCAGTCGGCTACTCAAATCATATGTACAGTATACGGAATTGACTACGCTAAAATAAAAAAATATCCACCCCATTACAAGCAGAAAAGCAAAATTGAGTTGGATCAACAGAAAAACAAATTCTATCCATTCAAGCTGGAAAATTTGTTTCAATGCGCATTCATTCACAGTATGACTAACTTTAAATTTTGAGTTCCCCCCCAATTTTTAAAACTAATGTGAAGTGCACGACCAAGTTCAAAGGTCACTGGGCAGTGCTATAAGCACATTACTATGGTTACTGTGTATTGAATAATCTACAGTTTTGAATTTATTTTGGAATATAGCACTAATTCAGTTACTTTGTTTCTTGTAGTGTATTCGTTTTTATTATTAAGCCTTATGTAGAAAAACAAAATGAGATATAATAAAAAGTTTACTGCATTTGTATTGCAAATATAAACTCATCTTTTTGGACTAATACTGCATTCTCACTAAGGTCATGCAGTAATACTCAGAAAAACTCATTCATATTTTCCCATTGAAATGAAGTAACCTATATATATATATATATTATGACCCCATGGCTTAAATTTAGTAATAGAAAAATAGAAAAGTGCAGAAACTACCAACAAGTTTTGTAAAATTCAAAAAATAATTTATTTCCCTAGAATACAAAGTGAAAATGTAAAAATAATGTACAGTATTGTGAATTAAATCCCAAATAATCATAGAATTACTACCATAAGTCCTAATGAATAAAGTTATGAATAAACTTGAGTGGTGTTCTAAATAATGTCCAACACTGAAGGTTTTGATATTCCTGTGGTGGCCTGTAGTTTCTAAGGTGCTGATGTACCAATGACCTGAATTGTAATGATATGCCAACAGTCTTTTATTGAATCAATATAATATAAACCATGGTTTCCTTGCTTGAATTCATTATAAGCCCCAGTTAATATCTTTTTTGAAGAATATCATAGATGAGTACTTTGTATTTCCCGAGAGAGGATAATTTGAATTAAATAACTTCAACTGAAATCAAACAATGAACACATCAATGATCCTGCCTCAAGATCTTATATCATGACTGAATAATTTCTGATTAAACAACATTATATCAAAAAACTAAGACAAAATAGAACAAAATTTCATTTCCAGTTCTATCCAGACTATAATTAGACAAGGTCTGTTACTAAAATTATAATATAAAATGTGGTAAACATCAGGTAGACCTGGCATAACATGGGGAATTTCCAATGTTCTGGACTCAGATTGAAATAAACATGTTGTTTACAAAACCAAAATCAAAGATTCTGGTCAGGTAGAAAATGAACATGGTTTTGGACAAGGTCAGCTATAAAATGCAGTTTTACATAATCCATGGTGTATATAATGATTTTTTAAAAAAAAGAAACTAAGAAGTAATGCAGATTAAATATATATATATATTGTTACATGTCTAGGCTCGTACAAAAGTAACAAAGAAAAGAGTGAAGCCAGCAAGCTTTGTAAAATTTAACAAAATAATTTATTTCCCTAGAAAACAAGGTAAAAATAAGAAAAAGGACTTACAGTTTATGAATCTAATCCAAAATTAATCCTAGAATTAATAGATATATGTCCTATCAATAACAAATTCTAAGTGAATCAAAGTTCGAATCCTGATGAAGTTCCAAGATGGAAGGCAATGACGTCTTCAGTAACCTGCTTTGTCCTGATGTGTCAACAGTTCCTTGTTGAATCACTAAGAATAATATTCCAGTTTGGAATTCCAAATAATTTCCAGTAAATGTCTTTGTTCAAGAATTCCGATGAGTATTAGTAATTTCCAGGGAAAATAAATTACTTTAAATTGAATTAAAATAAAAATTCAACTCAAACTGGTCACAACAAAAATGCCTTTGAGCTCCAAAGGTTAAATACAAGACTGGCCAAAATCACTTTAATAACGTGTTTTACGCCTAACTAAAATGCAGAATAGATCACCTGATAGGGTTACATGATCACATTTTTTTCAGGCGGAGTAGAAACATTACATGCCGACCATCACGTACACCATGTACGGATTCGACTCTACTGAATGAATCTTGCAAAAAATACAAAAGTTGTTTACACCAAACTTGAAATTTGCTCTGAATCTAGGTCACCAAAAGGTACGTTTCTACTACTGCCTGTTTATCAGGATGAACAGAACTGAACTGAATTTTCTGGAAAAATGTCAAACCCAGTGAATAAAGTTATCATTACAATAACATGTAATGAAATAAAATAAAAAATTTTTAAAAACTAACAAACAAGTAATTAAATTACATACACATAGCAAAATATATATATATATAGAGAGAGAGAGAGAGAGAGAGAGCATTTGTTGTATTTAACCATTACATACTAGAACCCCAATACAAACAGTACAAATGATTTATCTCATCTTTTGCATGGTTGGAGTCTTACACCTAAGTTAGTCATCAGCAGATAGTTTTTTTACTTCTGACCTTAAATCAATAAGGTGGTGACACGAAGATCCATTTTAGGGCCCCTTCTGTTTATCCTATTTATTAGTGATATACTTCTGTTCATAAAAAAATCAATCACAGATATGTACAGATGTAACTAAGTGTGCTTTAAATGTCAGTACCTTAAACAAAGATGTTGACAAGTTGAAGATTGACTACATGTTGAAAACTAGTGTTTAGTGAACAACATGTTTGTAAATCCACCAAAAGACCAGCCTAGGACAGTATGCAAACAAGTTTAATATGCCTATTGCAAGGTGGATCATATTGTGTTATACCAGCCTAGGACAGTATGCAAACAAGTTTGATATGCCTGTTGCAAGCTGGATCATATCGTGTTAAACCAGCCTAGGACAGTATGCAAACAAGTTTGATATGCCTGTTGCAAGGTGGATCATATTGTGTTATACCAGCCTAGGACAGTATGCAAACAAGTTTGATATGCCTGTTGCAAGCTGGATCATATCATGTTAAACCAGCCTAGGACAATATGCAAACAAGTTTGATATGCCTGTTGCAAGGTGGATCATATCGTGTTAAACCAGCCTGGGACAGTATGCAAACAAGTTTGATATGCCTGTTGCAAGCTGGATCATATCGTGTTAAACCAGCCTAGGACAGTATGCAAACAAGTTTGATATGCCTGTTGCAGGTGGATCATATCGTGTTATACCAGCCTAGGACAGTATGCAAACAAGTTTGATATGCCTGTTGCAAGGTGGATCATATCGTGTTATACCAGCCTGGGACAGTATGCTAACAAGTTTGATATGCCTGTTGCAAGGTGGATCATATCGTGTTAAACCAGCATAGGACAGTATGCAAACAAGTTTGATATGCCTGTTGCAAGGTGGATCATATCGTGTTATACCAGCCTGGGACAGTATGCTAACAAGTTTGATATGCCTGTTGCAAGGTGGATCATATCGTGTTAAACCAGCCTAGGACAGTATGCAAACAAGTTTGATATGCCTGTTGCAAGGTGGATCATATCGTGTTATACCAGCCTAGGACAGTATGCAAACAAGTTTGATATGCCTGTTGCAAGGTGGATCATATTGTGTTAAACCAGCCTAGGACAGTATGCAAACAAGTTTGATATGCCTGTTGCAAGGTGGATCATATTGTGTTATACCAGCCTAGGACAGTATGCGTGTTATACCAGCCTGGGACAGTATGCTAACAAGTTTGATATGCCTGTTGCAAGCTGGATCATATTGTGTTAAACCAGCCTAGGACAGTATGCAAACAAGTTTGATATGCCTGTTGCAAGCTGGATCATATCGTGTTAAACCAGCCTAGGACAGTATGCAAACAAGTTTGATATGCCTGTTGCAAGCTGGATCATATCGTGTTAAACCAGCCTAGGACAGTATGCAAACAAGTTTGATATGCCTGTTGCAAGGTGGATCATATCGTGTTATACCAGCCTAGGACAGTATGCAAACAAGTTTGATATGCCTGTTGCAAGGTGGATCATATCATGTTATACCAGCCTAGGACAGTAT